>CM032230.1:36982500-37177500 GCA_019009955.1 Riptortus pedestris
GGTTTTAATGAATGGAAGACTGTTTTAATCTGATGGTAGCTGTGGCCAGATATTGATTTTGTCTTATCGGCTGGTGAGTACACAAGCCGGGGGTGACATGACTGCAAAGCTCTTACAATGGACCTTATTAGGGTCTACAACAGCTATAAATAAGCCCTATTATGTGGCTCTATTGACCCCTGATTCAGACTCTCGGCCCAACACTAATAACCATCTCCTTTGATTACAGGCCTGTATTAGGTGGGTCGGGATCATCTCTCCGCTAATCCCGCCGGTAGGGGGTCACAGTGTTACCCAAAGGGGTAAGATAATACCCCGCGGTAGAGGAAGAGAGAGAGAGGGAGAGAGAGAGTGGGAGAGAGAGAGAGAGAGAGAGAGAGAGAGAGAGAGAGAGAGAGAGTGAGTTTGAGGGGACTGGCTAAAGGGAGGCTATAGAAGAGGGTCCTATGAAGAGACCCACCCCTAACCACCTCCAACCATGTTAGTCAATACAGAACAGAATCAACTTACTGCCTTATCCGATTACACAAGGGAAATTCGGCTTATCCACGGCCGCCAACCTACCCAAGTCTCAGCTTTAATACAATATTTCTCCCTTTATAATAATATCCTAAAACACCCAGATTTAACTAGGTATTTTGTGGAAATCCATAACTACACGGCGAAATATGTTTTTAAGTTGTGTGTTGACAGTTAGCCACATTCAGAAATAGAACGATGATAATAATTATAGAATTACTCAACGATATGTTGCTTTTTCCGCAGAGTCAATTCAGATCACCAATGGAAAATTAAGCTTAGACCCACCTGTAGTACTTACAATATTCATTTCTGAGAATTAAGGCTATTCCAACTCTAATTGTAAGCATCCATTCCTTCATCAAACAGTTTTATTAAATTTACAACAGAATCAACTTACAGGCTTATCCGATTACACAAGGACATTTTGGTTCTCAGGCTCAGCTTTTACACAATATTCTTCACTTTATAATAATATCCTCAAGCACTGAGATTTGAACATGTATTTTATAGTAACATATATGACTAGATATGTTCTTAAATATTTATATGTGTGGGGACAGTTACCAGTGCTCATAAACAGAAAAATGAATACGATTATAGAATTACTGATAGATAACATGAATTAGCTCCTCTACCATCCCGCATTTTCGGGGGGAGGGATAATAGATATGTTGCAACTTCCACAGCGAGACTAGTCTTATAAGTTTTGAAAATGAAGCTGCAATTGCAATGTACAAATCTCCAAATTACATCTCTTCCAAATCAAATATTATGTACTAATACAGTCTTGGACAGTTTTATTCAATGCACAACAGAGCCGATTTACAACTTTATCTGGTTACACAACCGATAACCTTATCCATCATTCGCAATACTCAGTTTTCAACAATATTTCTCTCTTTTAACAATATCTTTAAACACAAAGATTTTAGAAAGTGTTTTGTGTTATATTATAAATATTTACAAGACGATATAAGTGTGTGACTAGTTAGCTGTGTTTAAATTAGAGCTGACAAAGGTTTTGAAAATTGCCGAAAATTTATTTATTTATTCATATAATAATCGCATTTCGCAACCGGGGCGATTTAGCGACGAATCAGTTATTTAATATACAGCATAATAATTAATATATAACATATTTAACATATAACATATTTAACATATAACCTATTTAACATATAACCTATAACATATTTAACATATAACCTATTTAACATATAACCTATAACATATAACATAATCAACATATAACCTATAACATATTTAACATATAACCTGCAACATATTTAACACATAACATATTTAATATATAACATATTCAACACATATAACATATTAAACCTATAACATATAATTATTATATTTATTATATTTACGTAAGTATGCTCATTTCTGCAAATATTTTCAGTATTGCCCTACATTATAATTTTTTGAAAATGTTGTTTTGTTTCAAGTATTGTAATACGCGTGGGTCGTATGTACGGCTACAGTCATGTAGTAATTCAGACAAAGTGTATGGTAGGTCTATGTGAGTCCTTAGATAGCAGTCAGTAAGTATATGTTTTATAGTAAGTCTACAGTTACAGTGTTGGCAGTAGGGTTCGTCTTCTCCAGTAAGTAGGTAAGTGTGAGTTAGTCCGTGACTGGCCAATTCTCAACCTCGTTAAAACTACTTCTTCTCTTCTAATTAGCCTTTTTGAGGAAGGCCATTCACCAAGTGTATGTTTCAGTTCTCGAAATTTGTTATCAGTTGTGGTAAACCAAGTTTTCTGCCATGAATTGAGTATCATTTGTTTTGCTTGGGCTTGAATATCTTGGTATGTACAGTATGTGTTGTCGTGAGTTCTTTTTTGAGTAGCTGACTTGGCAAGTTCGTCTACTTGTGTGCTTTGTTTAATGTTTGTATGTCCGGGTAACCAGAAAAGAAACATGTGGCGAAAAGAAACACCAGCAGACTTACATATTCCATAGTACGTTGGTTTTCATAATAAGAACATAATTGTGATATTAATCTAAGAAACAACTTAATTAGTTCCAATAAACAGCTTACCGAACAATTTGTTGTTATTTATTAACGTCCAATCCTCTGCTAGTATGGGCTACTAGGTTGGGGGTTTGTACAGGGTATCACCCTTTTCTAGCTATGTCAGCACTAATGATTTTATCAAGTGAGTTCCCAACATTATAAATTCCAATCGCCTACGTGGGAATCGAACCCACGAATCTAAGTCTATCAAGCTTAATAAGGATCCACTCATCAACTCGCAAAAGAATCCTAAGCCTCCAAATTCTATTACCCTCACGGTCATCAAGTAAATTTTAAACCACACCCTATATTTTTTCAACAGTTTTATTCAACCTTGTCAGATGTACTACGGAAAAAGTTATATCCTAAAGGTGCTAAAAGTTGTCCTTATAAGCACCTAGGTGCGATACTTTATATCATTAAGGTACGGGCAGCTAATGTGGATCTCTAAAGCCTGTGTTGTTTCAAACCTGGAACCACTTGAAGGGGGTGGGGTCCTAACATCCAATACATTCAAGGCCGGGTGATGTTGTTTGCCCAGGGCTTACAACAGTTTGTTATATTTAACTACCGTTGGATGTTCAAAAACGTGTTATATTCTGTATGAAAAAAATTTATGTCAATTATCTTTGGTTTCAGCTTTTTTGATAGTTCGTAAAGTGTATTTCTGTATTTTCTTTCATTGTCAGCATCAGGAATGTTTGATTTCTACCGCCACGATCTTCCTCCTTGACTGATCAGGAATACAATATTTGTCCATTTATAAGCCACGTGATCTTTATATTATAACTATTATTTATTAAAGTCCATTTTGTACTATTAAGGCTAATTGGGACGTGCTATTTATAGGTCACCCTTTTATAGTCAGGGAAGGACTAAGGATTTATTTAATGAGTTCGTCACTAAATAAATTCCTACTCCCCAGGCGGGAATCGATAAGATTAAGATCAATGCTTTAAATCACATGGTTAACCTGAGGAACACCTGATTCTTATTAATATCAATATTTTGAAATAATGAGGCTTACTGAGGTTAAGTGGGACTTCGTAACGACATCATTTACAAGATATGCTTTTAAGTATAGATGTGCTAGGCATATATATGGTGACTCAATTGTTTATATATTGAAGACAATCCATAACTCCAGTAATTGTATGATTTACTGTTGTGCTTCTTCCTAAGAAAAGTTTCCCAACTGCTAACTTCCTCAAACAGTTTTATTCAGAATATAATCAACAAACAGCCCCATTCGATTAAGTATGCCATATGTGAGCCTAAAATATCTGATTGAAATACCTAAAGCTTTGAGATTTTTTACTGCGGGAAATTTAATGATAACGTACATACAATTAGGTTTTAGCAGATTTCCCCTAAGAGAAATCAGCTATTGAGGTCGTACTTATGACGCGAGTTTCGAAAAATTTCTTCAAATGGCTATTTGATCTTACCAAGGAGATGTCGAAAATGCGGCCCGTATATATATATATATATATATATATATATATATATATATATATATATATTTGTCTGTTAACGCTCTAGCGGTCGCAATTTTTGTTTAATCCTTACCAAACTTGATATTTAATAATTTTATGTTAGGGGAGTATTTTCGAAAATTCGAAATATCTCCATTATTATAGGTTGGTTCTAAAACTTGTATAGAACCAATCTTATTGCAAACTAAATGTACTGTACATATTAATATGTACATTTATTGTCTATCTAGAACATTAACCGAGATATTTGCATTTTTCACTTTTGAGCCTTCAGCAAACTCCCACTTATTTATGCTACACAAACAATATTCTGATATATAATAAACCACATAAATACAAAATACAAAACCAAGCCTAAATACAAAATATTGTTTTCCAGTGACATTTATTACACGAGATACAAATACATGCAAATATGTTTTTGGAGTCCTAAAATTTGATTGATTGAGATAAAAAATATTCGGTTTCCTTATAATTGACGGTTTTAGCTATAGTAAATAGTTTTCAATAAAATTAATATGTTATATTCAGAAATATTTCATTAATTTTTGGTCTAATCAGACTTCCGATGTCGCCTACTCTGTCTGTTTACAATTCAGAAGCTTTCCGTTGTAGATATCATTAGCTTGTAAATCGACTGAAAGACGTCTTCTTACCGTTGTATCTTATCTGTTGTAAACCTTCCGGTAGGAAATCTGCTCAGTTTACGCATCCCTTGCGTGACGGACTTTTTAGATATTGATTGGTGTATAACAGTCAGTATTATTATAAATATAAATGGATAATGGAAAGAGAATATTTCTGATAACTATATGGTATTCTTCATCTGCTCACAAATAATAAATAATGACAACTTGAGTAATGCGTTATCTACTGTACTCCAAATTAAATATTTTCCAACGCGAATTTTGCTCAAACAGCATTATTCAATGCAGAAAAGAATCAACTTACAGCCTTATCTGATTACACAAGAAAAGTTGGGCTTATCCAACGCTACCATCTTCCCCCAAGACTCGGGTTTAATACAATATTTTTCCATCTATAATAATATCTTACAACGTTTTGGAAACACACTTTATTTGGTGGAATTTATTATAACTTATATGACAAAAATAATGTTGAGTAACAAGTTTACTGGTGAGACAACTATAAATTTCAACCTTGAAAGGCTTACTATCACTAAGATGCTATATACACGACGTGCCATGTATTCTTTTCTCTGATTTGATATTCTCTGAAATGAGGCAGTACGTTTTAGCAGATTTCCGGCAGATCAGGGAAATCAGCTATTGAGGTTGTACTCATGACGGAATTTTCGAAATTTTTCTTCGAATGTCCATGAATCCTACCTAGTAGATGACGAAAATGAGGTCAGTTCAACACTGTAAATAAATATATATATATATATATATATATATATATATATATATATATATATGTCTGTTACAGCTCTAGCGGTCTCAATTTTTTTTTGAAAATCCCGTTTTTTAAACTAAACTCGATATTTGGTCGTTTTATGTAAAACGAAAGATCAAGTTCGTTAACGGCTAAAATTGGACTAGTGGGAGGAGGGGTTAAAAGGGGAGGATTTTCGAATATTCGAAATATCTCCGTTACTATACGTCGGATCGAAAAATTGTACAGAATCAATCTTATTTCAAATTAAATTTACTATAAATATTGTTATATTGTTAATATTGTTATTCTCTATCTTGAATATTAACCGAGATATGTATTGAACCATATACAAATTGAACCTGTAAATATCTAAAATGTATGATAATTTACAAAATCCTAACGATAATTAAATGTAAGTAAATACAAATGTAGGTAAATAAAATATATATTAAGAAGCAAACTAAAATAAAGAAAGGAATACATGCTTGATGTTTTTATTAACTACTTGTGAGTTATACCAAATTTATTACAATATTCTTTTCCTTCATGCAAGTGATTCATAAGTAATATAAAATCATCAGTAAAAACAAAAAAAAACTGATTGCCTTTTGCGTTGTGCCAATATACTCCATTAAGAATTATTCTTTTCAATGCTGGTTCGTCACGTATGTACTGGCTATTTCCAATGACTTTAAATATTTTTCCATGTTCAGACCCTATTTGAAGTTTTTTATTAATGGTGACTTTGAACTTTTTTCTTTCTTTTATGCTAGTTACATATGAGTATAAATGTCTACCTATGTTTTTAGTTAGTCAAGTTATACCATTCTTTAGATAGTTGGCATGTTGTTATAAAATCGTTGAATGAAAACATAGTTCTGGCCAAGTAAAGTTTAAAAAGATCGAACCCGTCGTGTAGGTTTATACGCCAAGAACTCAAATAGACGTGAGTGAACCTCCAAAACTTCGTAAGTAGATGTTTGCTCTGGGTTAAGGAAACTTCTCCTTCCAGTTAATACATCTACGTAATGTGAAATAGAAATTTACTGCACCTAGAAGACTCTTATTTTACGCCATGCTAAAACGATCCTAGATATATTATGACCAGTTTGACACTTAATGAGTTCATATCGGATGACTACAACTTTTTCTCCAAATTTAGTGTCTATGTGACTCCTCATTTCGTTCAATAGTTTTAATACCATTACAAAGAGGAAATTCTGCTTTTTCACTGATCCGACATTGATTATTAATCAGCAATCAGGAATAATTCCCCTGATAAAAGGATTGTCAAAGTGATCGGTAGAGTACTCATATACTCGATGATCAGCGTGCAATGACGTCGTCTACTGCCTGGATATTATTATTTATTTATTTGAGGTACCGCTACAATCATTAAACCCTAATGAGGTACCCTTCATATTTAAACAAGGGCGAGTAAAATTTTACAAAATAAAATAAATATAAACAATTTACAAACTTAAACATTACTAAATGTAGAAAATAAATTCATTGTACAAAATGAAATATAAAATGTTAGTAAATTTACAGCATATGAAAGTAAAAAAAGTCCGTCACGCAAGGGCTGCGTTAACTAAGCAGATTCCCCATGGGGTATTTGTATTAACTCAAAACGTAAAAGTTCAATGAGAACATTAATTGGTATTAAGGCTTCAAATAAAGTGCTTCATAACATAATAGCGTATTGTTAATATGAGATGAGTAGGAGTGGGGCTTTACTGAAGACCGAAAATGCAAATATCTCTGTTAATAATCAAGATAGTGAAAACTGTACATAACATTTATAAAAAATTAGATTTGCAATACGATTCGTTCTATACAATTTTTGGATCCGACGCATAATAACGAAGATATTAAGAATTTTCGAATTTCTCACCCTCTAAACCCCCCACCCACCTTTTCTGATTTCAGCCCTTAACGAACTTGATCTTTCTTTTTAAAGAAAACGATTATATATAAAATTTGGTAACGATAAGGCAAAAATTATGACTGCTAGAGTGGTAACAGACATATATATATATATATATATATATATATATATATATATATATATATATATATACAATTTTGAATGGGCCTCATTTTCTTCATCTCCTAGGTGTGTTGGACATTTCAAGAATAATTTCAAAAATAGTGTCATGAGTACGGCCGCAATAGCTGATTTCCCTTAAGCGAAATCTACTAAAAAATCTATAAAGAGGTAAACTGGAAGGAGATAAATCTGGTGTTCTACAAATACAGTGCTTAATATATTTAATTTTACATAATGATAACTAATAGCTTTTATATTTCATCAAATAATCCATTATTTTTATAAATGCTTTAAAACATCATTAATTGGCTACTGTCAGCTAGTAGTTCGCAATAATTTCTGGGCCATGGGTACGCTTTAACTTGTGTGCTTATATGTGTTCTACAACCAGCATCCTGTTGCAGTATCGACATATAGTTTCATCTTTCCTGCTCATTAGATATGAATGTGTTAATTAGTCTAGTTTGCACTGCGCATAGGCGTTTAAATACAATTTCTTCTCTTCTAGAGTGTCTATTACTTGAAGTCCAATTTAGCGTATTCGATTTGATTTCTCTACGTTTACTGTCAGAGTTGTACCATAAATTATTCCAATCATTAATTACGAGTTTTCTTATCTCAGAGAAGTCGTCTTTGTGAGGTACGTCCAAAAAAATCTATTTGTTCAAGGCTAACCACCAGGTTTAATAATAGTATTATATAAACCGGCAAAACCAGCCCACTATTTCATATGTCATGACAAATTTTATGTCGTAATGTAGAATTTATGATAATTGAGTTGGATTATCAGCAGGTTACCATCCCTCTAATAGATCAAATGGAACATATAATGTTACGTAATAATTACACCTGTAATTTAATTTCTCCTGGATAGTGGTGAATGAAATCCTTTACACTAGAATAACCAAGATTTTTTAGATCATTGCATTGTCTTAGATGGATGACCTGAATCTTTTTTCTCTATATAATTATGAATCTGAAATAGTGAAATTAACCAAAAGTAAATTCACAATGAACTGAAAACTATTGTTCTGTTTTATAAAAACCCTAGATTTCAAAACCTAACTTAGAATAAGACTAGTCATTTGCGTATGTTTAATTACTTGTATGTAATACATTTTAAATTTTTGTACGGGGGCATTATTGCATTGTATTTCTCATAGTCACATAAAAGCACATTACAAGAGTCCAAAGTTTCCTTTATTGTTCCTATGAATTTTTGTGACATACGACATTTTAACGTTAGGTAACTGTAATGAATGTTACCTAAGAAGGAATCTAGGTAAATTATTAAATAAGCTATAGTTTCGAAAGTTTGGAGTAATTATCAAAATGATTTGATATCGGAAAGATTTAATTATTTTTTATACTGCCAGGACCGTATTGGTTCAAAATACTACTTCTTTTAACATGAAATATCAATTAATTAAAACAAAAAAAAAATTGTTGTTCTGAACATTGTTTAATGAATTAAAGGTGGAATGATATATATAGGAATTATGGATCCGACCAAGTAATACATATTGTTTATTAAAATTTGATAATACGTGACATATGCATTTATAATGATTTCGCATATCATAATGCCTTTATAGATGTGTACCTGTCAAATACTGCTTTATCCATTTTCACCATGAATAAACGGACTAATGGATGTGTTCTATTGTTGAAATACCGGGTCAGCCGTGTGTTGATCAGCTTTTGTTATGTGAAACGTTGCCATGGCCAACTATATACAGGCTTTGAGTTTCCAGTCAATAGGTAAAATTAATTACCCACTTACCTATAATCGATGTCAGATTTATACGCTAGATAGCGCAAAGTGACGTTGATAAAATAATTAGTTTATGTGATAAGGTTAGTGATAAGGAACGGAAAGAAATGTCCCCCATTTTTTACCATCTGTATTTTTTTTAAATCTTAACACCAACGAGCGATATAGTTTTTTCAAGTTTTAAAATACTTCCAGTATGCTAGAACTTCTGTTGATGGATGTTGATGGACAGGTTGTTGCACCATTTAAAGGCCAGTAGTTTCAATGTGGTCTGAGTTGCCAGTTTCTCGAACTGTTCTATACTGATTTTTTTTTTTATCTGAGGCCCACTTAATTCATACCACGGCTTTGTCAACTGCGCGGGCCGTCAAGCCACGCGAGGTGGTACAGACAGGTACTGAGCGGTACAGACTATACTGAGCAGAAACTAAGTTTATTATTAACACCATCAAAAATTGAAACGAATATGAGAGTAATGCTTTGAACAATAGTTTTATGTCAGTGGAAATACCTTTAGAAGGAGAGTTGAAAGATGAATCGAAAAAAAACTTTGGATTTCCCACTTGTGAAGGCATATTACAAAGAATCATTTATACGTACTTATTTATTTAAGGTATTTATATTTAAGAATCTCTATTAACAAATAAACCTCCACTTTTACCAAGAAGAATAAAGAGCAAAGTCTACTTACAGGTTTTCGACCACTTCTAGCCCCTGATTGTAATTGAGGTCGTACTCATGACGCGATTTTTGAAAAATTTCTTCAAATGTCCATCGATCCTACCCAGGAGATGTCGATAATGAGGTCCGCTAAAAAATATATATATATATATATATATATATATTATATATATATATATATATATATATATATATATATATATATATATATATTTGTCTGTTAACGCTCTAGTGGTCGCAATTTTTGTTTGATCGTTACCAAAATCGGAATTTAATCGTTTTATGAAAAAGGAAGATCAAGTTCGTTAATGGCTGAAATCGATACAGTGGGAGGGGGGTTTTAGAGGGGGGATTTTTGGAAAATTAGAAATATCTACGTTATTATGCGTCGGATCGAAAAAATGTATATAATCAATCTTATTGCAAATTAAAACTTTACTATAAATATTGTTTTTACATTTATTCTGTATCTTGAATATTAACCGAGATATTTGCATTTTATGAAATTTGGGCCAATACCGGATTTTTGAATTTCCCGCGAAAAGCTAGTTCGGCCCTTTGGTAACCGTTCGGCTCTCCTATGGAGATTGCTCAATTGTATAACTTCACGTGGGAAATCTGCTTAGTTTACGCAGACCCTGCGTGACGGACTTTTTTTTCATATAGTGAGTTCGTCAGTGAATTAATTTTCTTGATCAACGCGTATTCTAAACCACGGCTCAATGTATTGAACTGCTTATATACGAAGCAAAAATTTCGTCGAACTTTTGCAATGTGAGATACAGGTAAATATGTTGTGATGTCATCAATTGTTGGGATTTTTAGGAGGAGGGGGGATTTGAAAATTCAAAATATTTTCGTCATAAGTAGGACCGTAAAGTGTAATAGAACCAATTTTGTGAAACTACAGATGCTCTACAATTGTTCCTTTATGTTGTTTTTTTTTTCGTTTTAACCAAGTTATTCGTACTTTTTTCGTTTTCCAACCAAAGAACTTGACTACAGTTTCACTACGGGTTATACATCTTGGCTTTGCCGGAATATTTCAAAGATTTCTGAACGCTCGTTAGATGGAACTGAAATGTTTGCAATTATCCCGCATACTAATTGACAATTTCTAGTTTAATGGATTAACCACACTACAAAACGTTAGTTATATTTCTAATATTCTACATTTCTTCTTTCCAAACTCGTATTAAAATACTCGTTTAATCATTACTTATTTTCAAACTTTATATAGCAGACATCAAAATAATGGTTAATGCTTTACACTTATAGATTTTATAAACACTATTCTTTAAAACTACTGTAGGTGTATACATACAAATACCATGAAAGGGCGGGAGTGGGGTTTCTAGGTAAAGGGGAATATCATATTTCATCATAATTGCTCCCTGTAAAATGGATTCAAGATATTTTCAATATCATTTATTGTTTCTATAAATTAGAAATGAGATATTCACAAATTTGTAGCTGTTTCCGCAAACAAACCTAACTTAGCACAGTCACATATGGCCAGAAACCCCTGAATATAACTATTCTTCTGAAAAGTTAAAATGTCAAGTTTCATTCCAATAAATAAAAGTTATATGTTACATTACTATTATCGAATTTCTTTCAAAGTATTGAATTCACTGAGCATATGAGGAGTATATATCTATCGATAATTAATGATCTCCTTCAACATCAGCTTTTTCAGTTCATTGTGTGTAGAAATGTTATAATATTCCTTAGATGCAGATAATATCACGTTACAATCGCTAAGGTTTTAAGTATGTAAATGTGAAGAATAATTCAGTAGCTTTTCTTCACGTCTATCATGGGTGCCCCAAACTATTTCCAGTTTAGAAAGTTCTTGGAAGTTTTTGAATTATTCAAGGGGGTGGGGCATTATACACCACGTAAAAATAGACTTCACTTCGATAGTTCAGGTAGTACGTGAGACGAGTTAATTACAGCTGTTAGAAAAGAGTGAGTTAATCAAGCCGTTAGTTAGACAGTTTGGGAGTCGGTTCTGGATAATTTACTCATGAACTTCATGTCGGGGTCGATCCTAATTTCGGAATAGAACCTTAATTGACCGCATTATGCCTTCATGAGATAAATCGCACAGGAGACATTATCCATTGGGGTTAATGCAGAAATTAAAGAGCTGGGCATTGTCATTAGTTATTTATCCGTACAACTATATGCTTTATCCGGGTTCAGGTGAGTAAGAATATCCCCAGTTCATAGCTCACTAGTATTTCGAATTTTAAAGACTTTAGGACAAGAGGTCCGCCACACAGGAACTGCGTAAACTAATCAGACAGCTGGTATAACAGCAAATTGATGAGTAGACGGGGTTATGATGAGGGTGTGGGGTTATGATGAGGGGGTGGGGTCATGATGAGGGGGTGGGGTTATGATGAGGGGGTGGGGTTATGATGAGGGGGTGGGGTTATGATGAGGGGGTGGGGTTATGATGAGGGGGTGGGGTTATGATGAGGGGGTGGGGTTATGATGAGGGGGTGGTGTTATGATGAGGGGTGGGGTTATGATGAGGGGTGGGGTTATGATGAGGGGTGGGGTTATGATGAGGGTGTGGGGTTATGATGAGGGGTGGGGTTATGATGTGGGGCTGGGGTTATGATGAGGGGGTGGGGTTATGATGAGGGTGTGGGGTTATGATGAGGGTGTGGGGTTATGATGAGGGTGTGGGGTTATGATGAGGGGGTGGGTTATGATGTGGGGTTGGGGTTATGATGAGGGTGTGGGGTTATGATGAGGGGGTGGGGTTATGATGAGGGTGTGGGGTTATGATGAGGGGGTGGGGTTATGATGAGGGGGTGGGGTTATGCTGAGGGGTGGGGGTTTGAGGAGGGGGTGGGGTTATGATGAGGGGGTGGGGTTATGATGAGGGGGTGGGGTTACTGACGGCAGAAAATGAAAAGTACGAATACCTCTGTTAAAACTTGTGTTACGAAAACATGCATAAAACCAAAATAGTAGAGCATCGATAGTTGCTTCTTAAACACTTTACCATTCGTTCTTTAACACTTTATGATCCGACTTATAATCGCTTCCCCCTCTCTCTAAACCCCAACTATTCCAGGTACGATTTCTCCCAATAACAAGTACGATCATTATTGTTGATTGAAACGGTTAAGTATCGAGTATGGTATAGATGAAATAAATATTTTCGAGTAAAGATGGAAAAAACTTAATTGAAGATGTCATTACAACAGATTTGCATGTCTCACAAAATAATACTTCAATGAAAACCATACCTGGTATTTAACATTGGAATGAAATGTTTCATGATATAACACCTCATAGTAATTATGGCATTAGTAGTAGTGGGGGTTTACTGAAAGCTGAAAACTAAAATATTCAAATATCTTGGTAAATATTCATGATACAGGATATATATATATATATATATATATATATATATATATATATATATACAACAATTATAGGAAATTAAATTGTCAATAAGATTAGTTCTATACAATTTTTTGATCCAATCTATAATAACCAAGATTTTGCGAACTTCCCCCCTCTAAACCCCACTCTCACTGGTCCGTTTTCAGCCATTAACGAGCTTGATCTTTATTTTTACATCAAACGCTTAAATATAAAGTTTGGTAATCATCAAACAAAAATTGCGACGGCTAGAGCGTTAGCAGACGTATATATATAATATACATATTGCTGAACTGACCTCATTTTCGCCATCTCTGGGGTAGGTTGGCTGGACATTTGAATACATTTTTCGAAATTCGTGTCATGAGTGAAACCCTAATAGCTCTTATCCCTTAAGAAAAATATTCTCAATTGCGAAAAAAAAAAAACAACAAATGAACCAGCGAAGTTTTTCAAAAGCTTTAAAATAATTTAATATCTGCAATGGATAGATTTGAAGATGGTTGTGTAAACTGCCAAATAGAGCTTATTAATAAAAAGTGAATTCCTTCAGTCGCCTCTTTCTTGCTGGTGGTGTAAGTTGCCGAAAACCACTAAATCTTCGAATAAAATTTTTGTTAGGGATAAAATTTTTGTTCGTTTATGGAATGAAATAGGTTACATTAAGTGTTAAAGAAAAAAAAAGGACACGTCAAAAAAAAATTTGCTTCACTTTAACAAAATTAAATTCGCCTTATTTTAGTATATATCAAACCCATTACCTTAAAAATTCGTGGAAGTAATACATTGCTTTAATTGCAAATCCTAAAGACAATTATGTCTAAAAAACCCATTGAGTACACTTTTTTTTATTACTTAAGTTAATTTTTAAAATCTAGTAAATTTATAAGATACACTTCCGATTAAACGACTTGCTTCATTATTAATCTACTCTGAGTGACATATTTTATAAATGATGAGAAACTCGCTCCACCTTAAAGAGAAGATAAACCGCATCATAAATTATTTGTTACTACGGCAAATATATTGGATAGATAAAGCATATTTGGTATTAGACGTATTCCGCGCTAAAATCAATGAAGTACAGCGTTTATACTTGGTAAGTTTCCTAGTTTTTAGCCGTGATATGAAAATTAATATCCCTCTTCAATCTTTGTCGGTGTGTCGTATTAGGAATTTATTTTTTGCTTTCGGAAGATACATTTTCCTTGTCAGCCTTGCCCGTAGCTCAAAGCTAGAGTACTGGACTAAGGGAAAATGATATCCCGGGCTGAAAGGTAAAATTAAAAAAAAAAAAAAAAAAAAAAAAAATATTAGAGTTCTATTTTATATTTAAACATTCTTGGTAGCACTCATTTTACATATTAAATGATCAGAATGAGCATGACCTACTATAATAAATGAAATATTTATATTCACTGTAGTCCGAGTAGATAAGGACGGGGAGATCAAATTGAACAGGTCGTCAAACACACATAAATCACGTGCAAAAAAAAAACTCACACACAACATATATATGTGTGTGTGTATACACACACACAGACACACACACATCAAAAATTGAAAGATTTGTCTTAGAACCATAATATCCCTCAAAGTGACTTATGGTCCTTAAGAAGGAAGCAAAGAGAAGAGATTATATCTGAAACAAGACAGAACTAGATATGAAAAAAAAATAATAGGTTACTATGGGATACGTGGCACAAAGTAACCCAACTTGCACCCTACGCAAGAAAATGAAAATGAGATGGGAATTACAGAGTGGAGATCCTACGGAGTTTTACTTACTTTAGGGTGCAGAGATGGCTGCTAAAGATTCCAAATTCTGTGAAGCCATCCGAGAATATATATATATATATATTTTTTTATTTATTTCCTTCCTGAAGTACCCCTACAGAACTGTGAGCCCTACAGGAAGGGAGTGTCCAGTTAATAATTGTGTCAAATAAAAGTCTGTTGATATTAATTTTTGTCCTAAGTACTCTCTAATGTCTGGAATAAATATCTTTAAATGTTGTCCTTTCATAGTCGTATACCATTTCTGTTGCCATGTGTTAATTGTGTGAGTAAGTAATTGTGTTTTTAACTGTGGTTTTGTTATTTTGTTGTAGCATTCTGGAATTTTGGTATCTTTTGACGCTGATTTTGCAGATAAATCAGCGAGATCGTTTCCGAAAATTCCCGAATGCCCTTTGATCCAGCAAAAGTGTATGTTTATATTATTTTATTTAAGTCTTGTAAGTAAATGTCTGATTTTTTCTGTCAAAGGGTCATGAATTGTATTATTTTGAAGTGATTGTAAAGAATTGTGGCTATCAGTGTAAATGTTGATGTGTGTTGAAGGTTGTTTGTTGTCTATGTACAGTAAACTATTTAAGATTGCAATTTTTTCTGCCTGATAATTGGTACGCAATTTTCCAAGTCTGAATTTTTGTATTTCTATTAGTTCATCTCTTTTAAAAACTACAAAAGCACAACCGACTCGGGATTCTTCCTTACTGCCATCAGTATAAATGCTTATTTCGGCATTATTGTATGGATTTAAACAAATACTTGGAAATAACGACGGATGGAGCCTAGTCCTTTCTATTTCTTCAGGCAGATAGTTCGAGTTGGCTGTTGATGTTTTCAAAAGAGAGAATTGAGTTACGTACTGCTTTGCAATGAGATCTTTTGGTATTAATTTACCTAATACACATGCTGCGTCATAAGATACTGTTTTAAAACCTTTTATTATTTTTAGGGCCATCAGTCTTTGTACTCCCTGTAGTTTTTTTCAAATTGTATTGTCTGTTCAGTCCATGATGCCAGATGTTTAGTCAGTATGACAAAGCGGGTAAAATAGCTCCTTTATACATTATATGCAATGCTTGAGATAGGAGTCCCTATTTCATTGAAACTAACGATATATATATATATAAGTTTGAATAAATGGAGTTATTCCGATAGGGCCACCAAAATAAAAACTCATTTAGTTCACAGCCCTACTACTGAACTATGCACTAGTCCCACAATGAAGTTTTCTAAAACGCTTGACGGTGGACGGATCCACCTAAATTATTCAGCTCTAGAAGAGGTGCCAAAGAGGCCACGAAACATGTAGTGGTGTCTAGAAAAGCTTCCTAAAAATATAAAACATTTCTATTTTCAACAACATAAAAACCTTTAATTGTAAACTTAAGTAGCTAGCAATGGTTTTAAGTTTGCTCTTACTAAAAATTAAAGTTACACTTACACCGGAATGTAGCTGGGAGAATCAATAAGGCCCATTGTCCTCCACAAAACGTGTATTAAAAAAATAATGCATTTTCGGAGCATCAGCTCCGACTTCGGTGACAGTTGACACAAAAAATCTATTTCATAAATAAATATTCAAAAATATATTTATTAATTAAACGTCAACTTACACAAAATATAGCTAAGTAATACCTAATGCTCTACTCAAAATTTCTTTAAAGAAATTTTGAATTCCACTGTGTCAAGTGCATGCCTAAATGACGTGTCATAACTGGAAGAGCAAATAGTAACATCTTAGGCTGTTCAACTCGTTTTAAATTGTGTGTTTCTCCCTTGCAAAGGGATTTTGTGGAACCATAATTCAAATATTCTAAGCATAAGCTAAAGCACTCAGTATATTTTATTTAATTCGACATATCACATTTCGTTATATTCTGACCAAATATAAAAAAAAAATCCATGAGTAGAAACTTCGCTTAGAATAGACTGAAGGTGAAAAATAATCTGTGATAATATATTATAATTAACATATAAATAAATATTGGGCTAAAGAACAAACACACACGCACATGCAAATGCTGTGACTAACGAATCCCCTTGTTGATTGCCTTGTCAAAAAACATTGTTCAAGATTTCAGTCTAATGATAAATATAATTTTGCTATTAAAATTCACAGTCCTTAAGCCAAAGGAGAACTAGAAGAACTCCAGAATAAAACGAAACAAACTGATACAACAGACGAACTTCCTACAGAAAATGCCAGTTTTAATACATATGGGTTGTGTTATGTACTTTTATTATGTGTATTTCTGCAATATGCTTTATTCTTCAAATAAAATGTAAATAAAATTGTACTAATCTCCAATGTCCATCATTTTTGCATACCCAATGGTTTTATACAGTTGCACACAATCTCCTGTTAACTTAAATACTCGTACAAAAGAACATTCCCAATTTTTCTTAATAAAAACATACAATTTTATAAACGAGCTTTTTATTATTTGAATTTTTCTTCCAATTTCCCTCTTTCTTATTGTTTCAAATATGTTAGATGCACGCCAAAGAAATATTAAAGCATGTTTTCTGAGAATTAGATTTCATTTAAGCTAACTTTCCATGTAGTCGCAAATCAAATGTTTGAACGTACACACGACTTTTTTTTCATATGTGAATAATATATTATAATTTGCTTGTTTATTAACATAATAACAATAATAAATGAAAATATGAAACATTTATATTTTGACTTCTGAGTAAAGCCTCGTCCATAATGTAAAATACAACATGACCAGCAGAGCTTTTCTCTTTATTAATTCCGAAAATTTACTAATTATTTTGATTTTCTTGTGCTGCCTTCAACCGCAACCAGCCATTAGGAAGTCAGAGTTTGATATTTCGGTTTCCACGTAAACAATAATCCATGTTAGCGGTTACATTGTAACCTACGTGAGCTACATCACGGTTTTTTAGAATATTCAGTATTCCTGGAAACAGAAAGATTATTAGTACAAAATCCCTACTTGTTAGTCCCATTTACCATATTGCACACTGATGAAGAGACTATTATATTGCAAAATAAATGAATCATTTGCAACATTTGAACATTTTCATAACAAATTATTTCTATGTTTTAAACTTTTTTTACGTAGGTTATATCACCTATTATAAAATTTAAAAAAAAAAACAAAAAAAAAAACAAAGGGGCTTAGGTTCACAGTGCGAGTTAAAGAGTTAGCTCAATATCACACGTTAAACCTAGATTAGGAAGTTAGATTCCCACCTGGGCAATTGGAATTAAACGAATTCATTAAATAAAATCATTAGTCCCACTCTGGCTAGACAAGGATCCTAACCTGTCGATAGCCCGTTCCAATTAGCGATAGTGGCAAAAAGTTGCCGTTAATAAATAATAATAAGTTTTTACGAAGAGCGATCAACCCGGTTAACCAAGAAGGACCATTAAACGGGATCTAAAAGCGTCATCATCCTTAGAAAGGCCACTAATCCATAAGCGTTTCCCGCTCTAGTAGTGAACTTTTAAAATAATATAAAATCTGACATTCATCGTTGCTTTTAATTTTAGCCGGCACTTATTGCCTAAATGAGCGTTGCAATTCTTAAATATGGACCAATCTTTGTTATTGCTGAGTCCTGTCTGTTACTTTTATATCCTTCACAAAGTTTACCTTTTGACATGAGTTCAGTGGTCCTCGGGATATGGAGGTATTCATAGTTTCTTGCTCACAACCAACGAAGTGATTATATTATGACATTCCATGTCATAAAAAATACCAAAACTAGCTTTATTTCTTCTTAATAAAGTTCATCGAAACTAAAATAAAAACGGCAGATTGTAGCTGCGTAAACTAAGAATATTTCCTTCAGTCTTGACGTTTTCATGTTCCAAGTTAGGTCCTCCATACCTTGAAAGTTTAACTGGAAATGAGGTTGTCAATGATATATTAGCCTAAAGTGAAAACCACAAGGGTAGCAAACTGGGGATTAAAAGAAACCCAAAAACACTCAAATATAAATAACTCAACGTTCTACGTTGATATTCCGGGTGGTGGGAGTGAATTATAATGCAGGTAGAGGAAAAATCGCCAAACTTCCACAGAAAAAACGTTTTATTGTAGCCACAGAGTGCTTTCAGAGGAATGTATCATTGTCAGTCCCCTGTTGAGACACCAATGGAACCTACCTCTAACAGTTTAAAAAAAGTATTTCATAGTCGAATAAATAATAAATTCATACAACAATAAAACACAATCTTTCCCTGAACTAAATAAAAACCTTTCACACGGTTAACCGGCTTGGTCGCTTTAATACAAACTTGTTATTGTGCAAGTGTGGCCATTTTTCCTCTACCAGTACAAAAAATTCAATAAAAATAAAAATTTTAGAATAAAAATTGTAGAATAATGATTTACAAAGTTATGTAACACATTCGAATAGCCTTGAGAGAACGGACACATTTGAGTTTGTACAATTTACAGCAAATCGAAGCCTAAAATCCACCTGATCCTATATATATTTGAAAGAACCTCAGGTTCATAATACTCTTAAATCTGGCACAAGCTCTTGCTCTTGACGAACGTCACAAGAGAAAATAATACTCACTCGCCAATACAAGCTGTTTAGTCATGGAATGAAGAGTTAGGGTGCTGACAGTGTTCCACATTAGCTAACTGTATCTCTGCGGATAATATAATAAACGTTTCCATCGGAATTCTTGTATTCTGGACTTGTTAGCCGAGTGAGTTGGTGGAACTCGAAAGAGTTAATTACAGCTGGTTAAGGTAGAGGCCCAGAGCAAGGGTAATTAGCAGGGACCCCCTCTCAACTAACTAACCACTAGCAGGCCTATCTAGCCACTATCTCTCTCTCTCTCTCTCTCTCTCTCTCTCTCTCTCTCTCTCTCTCGCTCTCTCTCTCTCTCTCTCTCTCTCTCTCTCTCTCTCTCTCTCTCTCTCTCTCTCTCTCTCGCTCTCTCACATCGTCCCCTCTTCTACCAGTAACAATTAGGCAAGCCACCTATGCCTGGGAGAGAGGGGTTTATATGTCATGTCTATCTACCTCATATTTCATGAGCAAGCGTACTTTATGGCCATATTTCATCATAAATTGTCCGGAATATGTGATAATATGCTTCAGGCTCTCTTGCGTTGTTCATTAAAACCGAAAAAAAAATATAAATAACTTCATTTCAGCTGCAAATATGCTCCATATGGAATATCTGTAGCATGAATCATTGCCGTCGGAAATATTTAACGAAAGGCAATTATAACGTCTCGTTGGCATAAGTCTATTAAACCGTTAAATGAGAAATTTCAGTTTGCCTTCCATTTTCGTGGTCTACCTCACCAATATCGAAAAT
The DNA here is from genome assembly GCA_019009955.1 of Riptortus pedestris. Taxonomy (NCBI): domain Eukaryota; kingdom Metazoa; phylum Arthropoda; class Insecta; order Hemiptera; family Alydidae; genus Riptortus; species Riptortus pedestris. The sequence goes on from CM032230.1 coordinate 37,002,973, forward strand.
ATAGCGGTTTTTGGGGTGAGAATGAAACCCGCAGCCGGACTGACATTCTCTCTCTCTCTCTCTCTCTCTCTCTCTCTCTCTCTCTCTCTCTCTCTATCTCTCATAAACTCACTCCATATTACCTGTAAAAATTAGATACATCATTTGGTTTATATTTCAATCACTTGTATAAGCCTCCTCTCCCTTCTTCCCATCTCTCCCTGTAATGCTTCCTGGGTCAGTTCAGTTCAAATCGTGGGAGTGCTAGATAAACTTTAAAGAAACATTGGGAAAACTTATCAGATTCTCAGAGTGACCTCAGGGTAGGGAACTGTCTTCCTCTCTGAGGGAATGGACTGTATTTTTAAGGTAGGAAAAGAATGATATGGTATGAACAACTTCTTTAACAGTTGTGAATTAATCTGTTTTATTCTTTGAATGGTTAATGGGTTAGTGATATGTACATCAGGAACATAATGAAATAAAGGACCTATAACGACCGATAGAAAAGTGCCTAGAACAATAATGTCATAGCGAAACTGCTCATGAAGTGTGGATATTACACGAGGCCAAGAAGGGTAGAAAACTATGTTCTGTAGAAGGCCTGGAGATTGCGATGAACAAGAAACTTATTGGTGATGGCTGTTTGAATAAGAAGGCTGATTGCTATAAGTGATTTTTTTATAATATACTACAAATATTTTATAGTCACGCTATGGTGCATACAGATTATACTGATGTTTTTCATTTTATTTGTAGCACTGAGGTTGGAAACAAATAATAAATTCGAGGAGAATTCGACGTTTTCTTCTCTCCAAGTATACAATATTCTTCACTTCCAACAACACTTCTACGGAAAACTTAGAACTGGTCTCATGGAAGGATCGAACGCTGATGTTCGTGACTGAGAAGGCACTCTGATGGTTTAGAATGCTCAGCTTAAACACTCAAGAGAAACTGAACTCCGACTAGAGATAATCTTTGAAGAAAAAGAAGCAGGAGGTGTATCGCGTGGGATGCAGAGTCGTAACGTTGCAAGGCTATCTTAGATGATGTTGACGGTCACAAGCAGAGTAATTCACCAAACTCGCGCATGACAATAACTTCTTACTAATATCATAAAGTCAATGAGAAAGCTCAGATCATTCTAAAATACCTGGTACGCACTGAGAAGGAAGAACCGAGTACACGATAATAATCAGTTATAGAATTGACTAGCCACTGAAGACGCAAAAGTCCTATGCCAAATAGAACTGTCAAGTGACACTAAATAATGTTTCTTTAACCCTGATCATGGATCTGAGTCTCCACCAACCTGCTTTAATATGGATACAATTCCATTCAAGGACTAAATTACTAGGAACCTTCCACTACATAACCTATGCATTGCCTGAATAAAATGACTACTGATTGGATGGATAAGAATTAAGACAAAGAAGAAATTAAAGAGGTGCAAGTCACCTACCAATTTTCGGAGATTGAATCATTCGTTTATTTATTTATTTTCTAAATTTTGTTTTGGAAGGAGCTTAATAGTGATAACTTTATGGGAAAAAATTAGTTAAAATTTCTTCGTCCAATGGCATGTTAACTTTAAATTGAAAAAATTTTCACAAAAGAATTAATTTTGAACCTTTACTCAAAATCCATACTATTGATAAAAAAATATCTAATATGATGCCAAACACTATAAAAATGAATGCTCTATACAATGCATATTTCAGGCGTGCAGTTTCAAGTTCTTTAATTCAACGCAAATATATTTAAATTTCAAAGCGTAGAGAGCATATAGTTAAAATAACAGGCCAGTGCTAAACTCTGCCAGATAAACACAATTTACAAAGGAATTTAACTTCATCATCAAAGATAATAATAAAATTTAACTAACATAGCTTTCCTTAAACACTTTGCTTCATTAAACATTTTCCGAAAACATAATGGAATGAGCGGCTATGACAAATTGCCAAAATAGTCAAAAATCGTTTAAAGAAAATAATATACTAAAATAGTACAAGACTTTTCATTTTCAAAATAACAAAAATTTTAAATTAAAAAAAAAATATTCTGACAAAAAAAGAACGGGAATAAATATTCATTGATTACTAATTTTAATATATAAACGAGAGGGCTATTGGATTAATGGCTAATATAATTAAAATCATTAAAGCATATTATTTAGTGTTTTTTTTTTTAATAAATCTATTATCCTCCATTCTTAAATTACATTAAGCACTTTCTAATAATATAAATTACGTCCTGTGATTTTGAAAATGGGTGTAACATAAGAGAAAAGAATATTTCTTCAAAATAATAAAAATTCATTAGCAACACTTAGTACAAATTTATAGAAGTATATGTATCACATTCCATTCACAGTTACAGTGCCAAATCCTTTTTATTCCACTATAACATAATTGCCATGAGAATAATTCTTTAGTTAATAAGTTATCAGGTATTACTTTGTGGCAACAGAGATGGAATCAAACAGATATAGGATCACATCTAAAATTATATATCCCTGTTTTGAAAACCTATATCTCACTATCCCAACATACATTTTATCTAAAACAAATATAGGGGGGCTCAGGTTAGCCATGCGAGTTACCTAAAGCGTTGACCTTTCATTTCACATGGCAAACCTAGAGTGGCGAGTTCGATTCTCACCTGGGCAAAGGAAATTATTTAGTATCGAAATTCATTAAATAACATCCTAAAATCTCACCCTGGCTAGAAAAGGGTGGTAACCTGAAGATAACCCGTCCCAATTGGCCTGAGTGGCAAAAATTGGACGTTAATAAATATAATAAATAATAATAATAATAACACAAATACTGACTGGGCAGAGAAATACAAACCCTTACTTATACAGATTCAAACTTACTGACTCAAATACTTGTAAATGCGACAGTTACACTGAACGGACATTCACCCACCTGATTTATGAATGTAGACTGACTCAAGACATACAAAGACAGTTAAAGACTCATATTCCCGCATGGCCTATCAGTCCTGATATTTTATTTTCAAAATACTTAAATCTATTAAAAGCAATAGCCTATGATATTCTTAAGCTGAGAGAAGAAAAGATAATATAATATTAACCCTCATCTCCTACGGTGGGGTCGGATCCGACCGAGGTGCCGGTTCCCCCTAGTCTAAAAATCGCCTGGCTTCTCCGACTACTGCATGGTCCTAGGTACCCTCCTCTGTAGTAGTGCCTGAGAGGATGACAAGTCCACTTCGCTCAGGTAAGTGTCCTCTCCTCATTATTACCAATTCGGTCAGATCCGACCCACCGTGGGAAATAAGTTAGGGGTCGGATCCGACCCACCGTAGGTTCTATCCTTTAGATTTCATCATGATTATTTCTACATTCCCATAAGAATGCACGATTTTTTTTTTAGAATGGCTTCAATAAAATTTTCACGACCCAGGAAGAAATTTTGGAGGAGTTTCGACGCCAAGCGAATGAAGATATGTTGGAAGAAAACGAGGATAGTACATCCGAGCAGGAAGATGAGATATTACACAACGTTGATGATGTATTTGATGCTGATGAGAGTGATGATGAGTGTGGATTGAAAAATGACCAGGTTTTTGACGATGATGAGAGAAATTTCGATTTCGGCAAGGATGGGGAAACCCTCTGGACCGATAAGCCGATGCGATCAAAATTTTCCAGAGTTCTTGCAATCAATGTGGTCAGAGGAAATCCTGGCCCAAGAGGAGAAGCAAGAGGCATCACGGATATTTTGAAACTGTTTTTACTTTTCATTGGTGAAGAAATGATAAGTGATGTAAAGCACACAAACGAAGAAATCGAACGGAGGCGGCATTCATTTACCGGCGAAGTTTCGTATATTTCATTACAAATAATGAAGAATTTAAAGCCTTTCTCGGCCTCCTTTATTTGAGTGACACGTTGAAAAATTACACCCTGAATACCAAGGAAATGTTTTCCCAAATTTATGGTCCACCCATGTTTCGATGTACTATGTCCCGAGCACGATTTGAATTTATCCTCGAGAAATGCAGGTTTGACGACAAGACAACAAGTTTTCTTGAATTTAATTCTCACTTTTGTTCCTTTATTTTGTATTTTGTATTTTTTTTTTATAATTTAAGTATATAACTTTAAGAGACTCTCAAAATTTAGGCAAAAGACAATGAAGACTGATATAAGTATCAATGTTAACTTTTTTAAACATTAGAGTTAATAAAATTTTTTTGTTAATTTTTAATCAATATTTATCCTTTTCCTGCATAATTAATGATTTCTTTAATGGTTACGCCCTTCAGGAGCCAGAGCATGGTCGGATCCGACCCACCGTAGGAAATGTGGGAGGAAGAACCACCGTAGGAGACGAGGGTTAATATCATGTAATTTTTTATTGGTTTATTGTATTCCTGAATAGTTCTATTTAATGTTTTTTTTTTGTTTTATTTAGTCAAGTTTAATTTTCATAATCTTATTTCCATTTTTTAATATGTGTATACATTATTATATAAAAAATTGTTAAAAGTTTTGACAAAATGCACATATAATGCAAATATGCACGGGATGTGAAGAAAAATAAAATCCCTCTACATAGGGTTACTATGTAGAGGAAATACGTAAAAAATAGAAAAAATAAATAAATAAAAAAAATGTCAGGTAAATACATGAAAACGTTTTTCAAAAAATACGTAAGACAGGAAGCTCTAATTCAACTTAATAATTGAGTATCATTAACGATATCTGTCTGAAAAGGAAAGACAAGAGCATAATATGGTATTGTTCAAAAAATAAAAGAATCTTTGAAGATTGATCTTCAGTTCTTTATTTTATTTATTTATTTATTTATTTGAAGAGCTCCGCAACTAGGCGATGTCGCACTTCAGTTCTTGGAAAGAAAATTTAGTGCTTTTAAGGCCATTTAGCGGTCAGATTAAATATTTCGGCGCTTAATCTTGTTAAGAAAGATTTGTCGAGGATTGTGGTAGATCTAATTCCATTCTATTGGGGATTTGCCACTCACAATTCATGAAATCTTTAGCCCTCTCAAGGGGATTTGGCCCTTTTATATTTGGGCTTAAGAGCAGCCCTTTCAGTTTAGCACTTTATTATTATCGAGAAACCATTTGCTAATCTCTTATAAACGTCTTGTAGCACTTATTAATTAGCCGGCGACGAAGCATCTGTGAGAAGAACTGATGGGTAATAGGGTAAAACCGTAGTAAATTTGAATTATAAAATACATTTGAGGTTACGACTACGTCACGGTAGCTGGGTAAAAGGCACCAGGGGATTTCCTTGTACTCCTATTAAATAAAATCAACAAAAGGTTTTGATGGAAGTAATAATAATAATAGTTCGTTCCAATTCATCTAATTAAAAAAAAATCCGAATAACGTAACTTATAGATCGTTTCATTATAAAGAAAAGGGCTTTGTGCAATTTTATTGTATCTGTAACAAGTAAAAGAAATTATTTTTAACCCTCCCTCCCCCGTTGTCGATTTCAATAAAAAAAAAAAAAGACGATTTCTACGTTTTAAGGCTAGATTAACTATTGAACTTTCACGTTTTGAGATAAATGCAAATACGTGACACACGTAGGAAATCTGTTTAATTTACGCAGCCCCTGCGAGATGGACTTTTTTTGAGTTAAACGAGATACGAACATACTTAAGAACGTCTTGTCGAAACTAGTAAAACTTGGTTCTGGGGGGGGGAGCTAAAATGATGACGTACTTCCTATACAATATACAAAGAAGTAAAAATGGACGGACAATTATTCTAGGTAAGTTGGTAGAAAATAATTTTATTATTGACGTCTTCTGGAATGATTGTTGAATTATATTTTTCTACCAACGTTACGCGTGGCATTCTGAGAGCATCTCACCAATGAATGATTATCAGATATCCAATGCCAGATCCTTCATTCAGGTCTGTATTTATTCTTTACCGACCTTTTAGGATGAGTTCACAGATTGACAAATTCAAAGCTTTTTTGCTTATAAATTGTCTAAGACGATTCACCTTTCTGTTCATAATTTATTCCCTCTCCATTCATTGGTCAAAATGTAAGTATATCAAATTTTATAGGGTGATTCGAATTTTGCCAATATTCTGCAAATTGAGTTACTTCTGATTTACTAACGGATTTTAGGTGCTCAGAACCTGTTGTGCACATCCCCGTATTTCTAATTTATTTCTTCCAAAATAAAATTAGAAGCCTCCGAGATAATGGACGGTGGAGGAACAAATTAATTATTAAGAAACTTTGTCCTATGCAAGTATTTTAATAAGCATATAAACCGTACCGGGGGAGTCGCCAGGATGCTTTGCTACAGGCTACACGACTCTAACCAGCAGGCACTGACGATGGAGCTTGGTCTCTGAAAGTGGACTCTGATCATTAAAATACTTGTAGAGGACAGGGTATTTTATTGATCCTGAATATTGGAATATTTGGCTCGATCACTATTTATCAACGGACCTCATAAGGATGAAAATTCTTAAGACTTCACATTACTCTAGCCCTCCACACTTTGTGTTGCCTTTTTAATATATTGAGTTTGGTAATGAATAACTAACAATCGAGACCATGGATATTGAAGTTTTTATTGATAGCATATACAAATACACCCTTTATATCTACAATGGTAAAAATCCCTCACGCAGGGGCTGCGTTAACTAAGCAGATTTCCCAAGTGCCCCACGTAATTGCATTTACTTCATAACTTAAAAGTTCAATGAGAACAATATTTGTTATTTGTGATTGAAAAAAAAAGTCCGTCACGCAGGGGCTGCGTAAACTAAGCAGATTTCCCACGAAAAGTTTTACAATAAAGAAATCTGCCTAATAACTACTGTAGTAGTAAGAAACCTCTAAACCTATTCACGAGGGATGAATAGTTATATAAACGGCCGCCAGTGCTCTCGGCGGAAAGTCCGAACATAGCCTACTGGTGACCACACGCAGAATACAAATGCAAATATCTCGGTTAATATTCAAGATACAGAATAAATTTATAGAACAATATGTACAGTAAATTTAATTTTAAATAAGATGTATTCTATACAATTTTTCAATCCGATGTAAAATAAAGCAGATATTTTGAATTTTCAAAAATCCCCCTCTAAACCCCCCTCCCAGTGGTCCAATTTCAGCCATTAACGAACTTGATCTTCCTTTATACATAAAACAATTAAAGTCCGAGTTAAGTAACGATCAAACAAAAATTGCGACCGCTAGAGCATTAACAGACAAATATATATATAATTTTGAACGGACCTCGTTTTCGTCATCTCCTGGGTAGATCGATGGACATTTGAAGAAATTTTTCGAAACTCCCTTAAGGGAAATCTGCTAATAATCTTACAGTATCCAACACAAAAACAAAAGTTAGAACAAAGCGAAACCAAACTAATTTACATATTTTAGACAGAATATATGTACTTATTTTCTAATTTTTAAACAATTAACTATGTATAAGAATATATTTTGTAATGTAAAAAATGTTCTTTAAATGTCCATCGATCCTACCTAGAAGATGACTAAAGGAGGGCCGTTCAAAAATTATATATATATATATATATATATATATATATATATATATATATATATATAATATATATATATATATATATATATAATTTGGAACGGTCCTCCTTTTCGTCATCTTCTACGTAGGATCAATGGACATTTAAAGAACTTTTTTGTAAAACACCGTGAGTACAACCTCATAGCTGACTTCCCCTAAGAGAAATCTGCTTAAAATAACGGGTACTCACGTATACCCAATTAAGAAATTTCAACTGAGCTCGAAAATATGACTGATACAATAGCTAATAAAGAAAAGGCCGCCCCGCAGGAGCTGCGTAAACTAAGCAGATTTCCGACGTGAAGTTATACAAATAGAAATCTCCATACGAGAGCCGAACTAGCTTTTGGCAGGAAATTCAGTCATCCGTTATCGGCCCACAATTAATTAAAATGCAAATATCACGGTTATTATTCAAGATAGAGAATAAATGTATAAAACAATATTTATAGTAAATTTAATTTACAATATGATTGGTTCTGTATAATGTTTTGATCCGATGTATGGTAAATGAGATATTTAGAATTTTCTAAACTTTCCCCCTCTAAACCCCTCCCCTCCCACTGGTCCGATTTCAGCCATTAACGAACTTGACCTGTCTTTTTATATAAAATGTTTAAATATCGAGTTTGGTAACGATCAAACAAAAATTGCGACCGCTAGTGCGTTAACAGACATATATATATATATATATATATATACCTTGTATATAATTTTGAACGGACCTCATTTTCGTCATCTCCTGGGTAGGAGTGATGGACATTTGAAGAAATGTTTCGTAAATCCCGTCATGATTACGACCTCAATAGCTGATTTCCCTTCAGGGAAATCTGCTAAAATAGATTTGGGGATTTACTGAAGGCTGTTAACTCAAAATTACATATAACGTCGTAACTATTTGAGTTCGAGGAACGCCTACACAAAGACATCATTGTAGTAAATGATCTTGTCAGGGTCATAATAATGGGGATATTTCTGATTTTACATAACTCCTTTTACAGTCTGAAAATAATTTTACCTATTAGTAGGCCGCTCATATGAATAAGCCAGGGTTAATGGAATATGCTGATACAAAGTGAGGGCTGGACTCCAATAATCTGGGACCTCTATAATCCAGACATTATCCCAGAATTCCCTTCCATTATTTAGCTATTTTACCCAGCCTTCCTCATACAAGAAACTTTAATGTGTATTTAATAATGGGCAGCTGGCTTCTATAAACGAACTGGCAAATCATGGAAACAGATTATCTCAGATTCGGTCACATTACGCTCCTTTAATCGGAAAGCTCAATTCGCGGTATTGTTCTATCTCAGACATTCTTGAATCAAATTACTGCACACAATAAAATTTCACTTTAGCAGATTTCCCTTAAGGGAAATCAGCTATTGAGGTCGTACTCATGATGCGAGTTTCGAAAAATGTTCTTCAAATGTCCATCGACCTACCCAGGAGATGACGAAAATGAGGTTCCGTTCAAAATTATATAGCTCTATATATATATATCTATCTATATATCTTTTTATATATATATATATATGTATGTATGTATCTATATGTATTTGTCTGTTAACGCTTCTAGCGGTCGCAATTTTTGTTTGATCGTTATCAAACTCTGAATTTAATCTTTTTATGGAAAAAAGAAAGATCAAGTTCGTTAATGGCTGGCTATGTTCGGCTATAGGAGTCGGCTATGTTCGGGACTTTCCGCCAAGAGCTATGGCGGCCGTTTCAGTAACTGTTTGTCCTTCTTGAATAGGTTTAGAGCTCCCTTATTACTACAGTTATTATTAGGCAGATTTCTCTACTGTAAAACTTCACGTGGGAAATCTGCTTAGTTTACGCAGCCCTTCTTTTTCTTTGCCATTCTCGAAATAAAGCCAGTTTTACATGAACTAGTACATCAACATCAAGCTCGATGACAGACGAAATTGAACCGGGGGGGGGGGGGTAGTGTTTATAGACGGGGGGGGATGCAATATATTTTCGGTATATGGGGCGAACAATTTTATATAACCTATCTTATCCTAAATTTAATTTTCGATAAATATATTTTATACTGCACCTATCTGCGTCAAATATTAAACTAGATATTTCCATTTCTTAAATTTTCATCCATCAGAAACCGCCACATTTAGCCGTTGGGCTACAACAATAAGCTCATATACCCAGCACATATCTTAGTATAAATTTGCATAACAATTATTTATATCAGTGGACCTTCTGATATAGTGTAGTATATCTAATTATTAACGGGCTGGTGTTGGTGAGGTAGTTTGAATGCTATACTTAGAGCTCATCCAATGATTTGGAACATATTCCTCAGGATGCCAAGAAACATTTTATACTTGACTTCTCAAGTAGTGAATTGGAAAAAATATATTTTGCTCATTTCTCTTACTGAAATAGGCAAATGTGAAAAAAGTCCGTCACGCAGGGGCTGGGTAATCTAAGTAGATTTCCCACGTGAAGTTTTAGAATAGAGAAATCTGCCTAATAACAACTGTAATAGTAAGAAACCTCTAAACCTATTCACGAGGGGCGAATAGTTACGGAAACGGCCGCCAGAGCTCTCGGCGGAAAGTCCGAACATAGCCGACTCCTGCCGACCACACGCAGAATACAAATGCAAATATCTCGGTTAATATTCAAGATACAGAATAAATGTATAGAACAATATTTATAGTAAATTTAATTTACAATAACATTCATTATATTTTTTCGATCCGACGCATAATAATGGAGATATTTTGAATTTTCAAAAATGCCCCCCTCCTCCCCCATGTCCGATTTCAGCCATTAACGAACCAGATCTTTCTTTTTACGTAAAGTCAGAGTTTGGTAACGATCAAACAAAAATTGCGACCACTAGAGCGTTAACAGACAAATACATACATATATATATATATATATATATATATTATATTTATATAAATATATATATCCCACCCCCCCCTACCTATATGTATGTATGTATTTGTCTGATTAACGCTCTAGTGGTCGACAATTTTGTTTTGATCGTTAAACAAACTCTGACTTTACGTAAAAAGAAAGATATGGGTTCGTGAATGGCCTCTGAAATCGGAAATGGGGGGAGGAGGGGGGCATTTTTGAAAAATTCATAATTTCTCCATTATTATGCGTCGAGATCGAACACATTGTATAGAATTGAATGTTATTGCTAAATTAAATTTACTATTTAAATATTGTTCTATACTTTTATTCTGCATCTTCGAATATTAACCGAGATATTTGCATTTGTATTATCCGTGTGGTCGGGCAGGTGTCGGCTATGTTCGGAATTTTACGACCGAGAGCTCTTGGCGGTCGTTTCCGTAACTATTCGTCCCTCGTGAATAAGGTTTAGAGGTTTCTTACTATTACAGGTGTTATTAGGCAGATTTCTATTTTCCTTTTATATATCACGTGGGATATCTACTTAGGATTACCCAGCCCCTGCGCGTCGACGGACTTTGTTCACTTTATGCCATATTTCTGTAAGAGAAATGAGCATAAATTATATGTTTTCCAATTCACTACTTGAGAAGTCAAGGTAAAAATATGTTCGCTTGGCCTCCTGTGGAATATGTGTCACTAATCATTGGATGAGCTCTAAGTTTTGCATTCAATCGTTCCGCAAACTACTCCTTACCGTTATTAATTGGTGTGTGGGTCGTAACCTATATTCAGGATAGGTCCACTGATTTAAATATTTGGTATTGCAACATTTATAATATAGATATTTGATGGGTATATGAGCTTATGGTTGTAGCCCCAACGGCTATAATATGTGGCAGGTTTCTGATGGATTGTATATTTAAGTATTGGAATATCATCTAGTTTAATAATTGACCGCAGATAGGTGCAGTATAAAATATATTTATCGAAAATTAAATTTAGGATAAGATAGGTTATATAAAATTGTTCGCCCCATATACCGAAAATATATTGTATCCTCCCTCTCTAAACACTCTTCCCCCCGGTTCAATTTCGTCTGTCATCGAGCTTGATGTTGATGTACTAGTTCATGTAAAACTGGCTTTATTTCGTGAATGGCAAAGAAAAAGAAGGGCTGCGTAAACTAAGCAGATTTCCCACGTGAAGTTTTACAGTAGAGAAATCTGCCTAATAATAACTGTAGTAATAAGGGATATCTAAACCTATTCAAGAGGGACGAACAGTTACTGAAACGGCCGCCATAGCTCTCGTCAGAAAGTCCCGAACATAGCCGACTACTGCCGACCACACAAAGAATAAAAATTCAAATATCTAGCTTAATATTCAAGATAAAGAATAAATCTATAGAAAAATATTTTATAGTAAATTTACTTTGCAATAAGATTGATTCAATACAATTTTTCGATCAGTCGCATAACAACGGAGATACTTCGAATTTTCGAAACTCTCCCCTCTAAACCCCCTCCCACTGGACCGATTTCGGCCATTATTGAACTAGATCTATCGTTTTATGTAAAACGGTTAAATATCGAGTTTCGTAACGATCAAACAAAAATTGCTTATTATATATATATATATATATATATATATATATATATATATATATATATATATATATATATATATATATATTTTTATACATTTTTATATACTAGCTAAGGTACCCGGCTTCGCTCGGGAAATCATTTAAGGCTGAATGATGATAGTATTTTTTTGGGCAAGGCTTCAATGTTTACAACTACACTTCCCGTCGGCTTGCATTGTTTTGCTGTGAGGGTCAGGCAGGCGACTTATAAATGAGAAATTTTATATTTGAAGAATAAATAAAAATGTGTTCCTAATCTATCCCTTGCCACTTTTTAACTCACCTTTTTGAATACTTCAAACCATAATCATGGATAGTATTTATTACAATTAAATATCGTCTATAATGAAACTTATTTCCTGTCAAAAACCAATCCGAGCACATATAGTTTAAGCATAGTTTAGCACGTAAGGTTATATTCATAATAGTAGATCTCAGTGGTAATCACTTCCCGTAATAACAGCATTACACAGGAAATTAGTAAACTCAATTAACTCTATTACCCTCCGTCTATTTCCGCTCTCCCATTAGAGCTATCAACACTCTTCTCCTTAAATTATTAATTCAAAATATTATTGTAATAATTTATCTACATGATGGAATTAAATAATAGTGTTACCCTAAAAATAATTTCAATTATATTCAAAAAGCTAGTCGAGGGGAAGAGATCGTAGCCGTCCCTGCAACCTAAGTAATACTTTAAACAATCATATCGAGTTTAAGAGCATTTTGTCTTTTGTCATAATGACATTAACGTTTAATTGTTATGATAGTACATATTTGTTTCAATAACATGAAGATATCGGAAATAAGATAGTATATAACCAAAATCCCCCCTTATTCCCTACTACTTCACCTATCACTCCTTGAGGAAATTCAGGACGATTTTTTTTTTTTAAGTAATCCATTATACAAATTAAATAATCGAAGTGCTCTTATAGTTTAAATTTCTATTGGAAATAAATAATTGAGTTATTTTCTAGGGAAAATAAATAAATGAGGGGAAGGGGGAGGTGTATTTATAATCACACTAATCCGAATCATACTTAGTACTAAATAATCGAAATAGATAAGGCTAAAACATAACATCATTTGTCATAATATGCCTATATTAAAAACACTTAAATAAGTACTAATAAAATCGTCGACTCCCGCTATAGATTTAGCTTATATCCCGTATTTACTTCATTTTACGACATAAGTGAATGAAATAAAAGTTGCTCTAAATAACAAAGTAAACAACTTTTGTTATGTGCACCTTTGCCGAAAAACAAATAGAAAATGAAATATCGTGAATTTTTACTTCAGGCCTCCCTTATAACTCCCACTCCCGTTCGAACCTAAACATTTTAATATAGCTTATAAACATAAGAGAATTAATGCTAATTGACATACCGAGTTTTGTTAAGTTCGGTTCAATCGTTAGCGCCCAATAAAATAGTTGACTCCCGCTTTAGTTTATAGTGTATATCTCGTTTATACATCGTTAAAAGTCAAAAATGAATATCACAAAAGTTATTCTAAATAACAAAATAAACAACTTTTGTTACGTTCATATTTGCCGAAAAGCGAATAGAAAACAAAACACCGCTATTTTAAATTCAGGCCTCCCTTACAACCCCCACTCCTGCCCGTCCCTAGAAATGTTAGTATTATAATGAAAGCGTTAGTTCTAATACACATACCGAGTTTTATTAATTTCGGTTGGGTCTTTCCTCTCAAATAAAATTGTTCACATTCGTTATAGGTTATTGCGTATATCTCGTTTATAATTCGGTATAAAACGAAAGTGTATATAACAAATGTTACTCTAAATATCAAAATAAACAACTTTTGTTATGTGCATATTTGGCGAAAACCCAATAGGAAACGAAATATGGCTATTTTGAATTTCTGGCCTCCCTTATAACCCCCACTCCTGTTTGTCTCAGAGAATATTAAAATAGCCTAAAGTCTAAGTTGGGTTAGTAGTAATATACATACCAAGTTTCATAAAATTTGGCTCAGCTGTTTATGCGTGAAAAGGTAACAAACAAACAAATAAACAAACAAATAAACAAACAAATAAACAAACAAACAGACACCAAAGAAACAAAATGCAGTTATGGTGTCTATGACATGTGAAACGAAAAGTTATCGTGAAATTTCGCGAAAAAAATCAATGTACAGACAGAGGTTACAATTTTATATATATATAGATAGATAGATATATATTATATCTATATATATACTAGCTTAGATACCCGGCTTCGCTCGGGAATTCATTTGAGGCTGAATGGTGATGGTATATTTTTGGCAAGGCTTTACATTGCACAATATTTTGACATTTACCCGTTATAGTGTTTAGGGTTAATACCCGTTGTTGGCATTTGTTAATTTTAAATTTATTTTTTTTATGTAAAAGTTCACTGTACTTCTTATTGTCATTTTTCCAGTCTCCTGTGCATTATGCATAGATTTGAATTATTAAGGAGAAAATATTGATATACATTTGAATTATTTTTTCAGGTGAGGTACTGGTAGTTCATATTGAAAAGAAGTGTTGAGCAAATTTCTCTAAATAACAAAATAAACAGCTTTTGATATGTGCATATTTGCCGAAAACCCAATAGGAAATCATTATTATTAATTTCATGCCTCCCTTATAACCACCACTCCTGCCCGTCCCTAGAAATGTTACAATGGCTTATTATAAGGAAGGCGTTAGTGCTAATACACATAATGAGTGTTTTATTTAGTTCGGTTGAGTCTTTTGTGCCAAATAAAATTGTTGTCTCCCGCTATAATTTTTAGCGTATAACGTCTTAATATTTCGGTATACGATGATAGTGTATATAAAAAAAAAAGTTTCTCTAAATAACAAAATAAACAACTTTTGTTATGTGCATATTTGCCGAAAATGCAATAGGAAGCGAAATATCACTATTATAAATTTCAGGCGTTCCTTATAACCCCCACTCCTGCCCGTCCCTAGAAATGTTAGTATAGCTTATTATAATGAAGGCGTTAGTACTAATTCACATAACCAGTTTGGTTTAATTCGGTTGAGTCTTTAGTGCCAAATAAAATTGTGGACTCCCGCTTTAGTTTATAGCGTATAACTCATTTATACTTCGGTATACGACGATATTGTACATAACAATCGTTAATCTAAATAACAAAATAAACAACTTTTGTTATGTGCATATTTGCTGAAAAAGCAATAGGAAACGAAATATCGCTATTTTTAATTTCTGGTCTCCCTTATAACCCCCACTCCTGCCCGTCCCTAGAAATGTTAGTATGGCTTATTATAAGTAAATCGTTAGTATTAATTCACACAGCGAGTTTGTTTTAGTTCGGTTGAGTCTTTTATGCCAAATAAAATTGTGGACTCCCGCTATAGTGTTTAGCGTATAACTCATTTATACTTCCGTATACGGCAAAAGTGCATATAACAAAAGTTACTCTAAATTACAAAATAAACAACTTTTGTTATAAGCATATTTGCTGAAAAAGCAATAGAAAATGAAATATCGCTATTTTTAATTTCAGGCCTCCCTTATAACCCCCACTCCTGTTCGTCTTAGAGAACATTAATATAGCCTAAAGTCTAAGTTGGGCTAGTAGTAATATACATACCAAGTTTCATAAAATTCGGTTTAGCCGTTTATGCGTGAAAAGGTAACAAACAAACAAACAAACAAACAAATAAACAAACAAACAAACAAACAGACACCAAAGAAACAAAATGCAGTTATGGTGTCTATGACATGTGAAACGAAAAGTTATCGTGAAATTTCGCGAAAAAAATCAATGTACAGACAGAGGTTACAATTTTATATATATATATTATATATATATATATTATGAAAACATTTGACCTCATTTTTGTTAGCAGCTGTGGTGGATCGATGAGCATTTGAGTAATAATGTCCTACAAATTGCTTAATGAGATATAACCTCCAATAAGTCTGATTTTTCCTTAAAGCAAAAATTCTGCTGAAAAAATAAATATACTTTATGTTGAATTATGCAGTTGAGGTATTTGCGGTAAAAATTACATTTTTAAAAATGCTTTAGCGAAGCCAAGTCATCTATAATTAACGTGTGTGTGTGTGTTTGTATCTATCTATCAAATCATCTATCTATATATCTATATATATATATATATATATAAATATATATATATATATATATATATATATATATATAAATTGTAACCTCTGTCTGTTACATTGTATTTTTTTCGCGAAATTTCACGATAACTTTTCGTTTCACATGTCATAGACACCATAACTGCATTTTGTTTCTTTCGTGTCTGTTTGTTTTATTTGCTTGTTTGTTGTTTTATTTGTTTGTTTTGTTTGTTAACCTTTTTACGCATAAAAAACGGCTTGAACCGAATTTTTTTGAAACTTGGTATGTATATTACTACTAACCCAAACTTATACTTTAGGCTATGGTAATATTCTCTAAGACGAACAGTAGTGGGGGTTGTAAGGGAGGTCAGATAATTAAAAAATAGGCGATATTTACGTTTCCTATTGCATTTTCAGGAACGAATAAAAAAAGCCAATTATGCACATAACAAAAGTTGTTTATATTGTTATTTCGAGTAACTTTTATTATATACACTTTAGTCGTATACCTAAGTATAAATGAGTTTTACACTAAAAATGATAGCGGGAGTCAACAATTTTATTTGGTACAAAAGACTCAACGGAACTAAATAAAACACTCGGTATGTGAATTAGCACTAACGCCTTCCTTATAATAAGCCATACTAACATTTCTAGGGACGGGCAGGAGTGGGGGTTATAAGGGAAGCCTGAAATTAAAAATAGTGATATTTCCTTTCCTATTGGGGTTTCGGCAACAATTATGGCACATAACAAAGGTTTTTTATTTTGTTATTTGGAGTAACTTTTTGTTATATTACATTTTCGTCGTATTCCTAAGTATAAATGAGGTTATACGTTAAAAACTACTAATTCTAATCTATGCATTAATGCACAGGAAGCGGGAAATTTGACAATATGGAGGAGAGTGAAGTCTTACATATAAAAAATAATTGTAATATTAACAATTGCACAGAAACGACGGGTATTTACTCTAAACACTGGGACGGGTAAATGTCAAAACATTGTGCAAAGTAAAGCCTTACCAAAAAAATACTATCACCATTCAGCCTCAAATGAATTCCCGAGCGAAGCCGGGTATCTGAGCTAGTATATATATATATATATATATATATATATATATCTATATATATATATAACCCATTATGTGCCCCACGAGCAGCTTTAGCTGCATCAGTTTTTGAAAATCCACCAGTAGTGTTGATGAGTTATTTTTCTAAAGATACTTTTGGCTTAAAGTGAAGGGAGAACTTGCCTTGAGACAACATAATGGTGAGAAGGTGGGGTACCTGAACACAAGAAAAGGAGCAGTGACTACCTGTTTCACCCTTTTCCCATCTTAGGTCAGTCCTCACGTCAATCCTCCTGCTGGAAAGAGGAAAAGTTGTACTTGTAATCATTATTTGATTTTGAAATTTGAGAGATTAAATATATTTTGTCTTCTAAATATTGGTTAGTTAATATGTGAAAAATATGTTAGAAGAAGAAAAAAAAAAAAAAACTAGCCCAAATTTGGATGTTGGGAATTTTGCATGCGTCCCTAAAGGGGGGCTTTGTTTTGCGGGGCTCGTGGGCACAGTAGTGTACTAATTATTTTCATATTTCTTTTTCAGACTAGAAAATTCTATAGCAATTGGGCTGCTCACTAATATTTATTTAGTGGATACTATTGTTATCAGTTAAAAATACTCGTCCAAAAAAGACGTTTTATTGTGGAGTAAACAGATGAAGATTGCAGTGTCCCATTTGTTAGTAATGCCTATGAGACGTAATAGGTTTGACGATATTCTGAGATATCTATCTCCGATTGTGCTGATAATTCTAAAATATAGTTCCAGGAACTGACAAGCTATTCAAAATTGTACCTTTATTTGAATATTGACCCAAAAATTTTAAAACCTATCTTCCAAATAACAACACTAAGGAAGAATCGGATTTCCACTACAATTACTGCCTTACTGACAAAAAAAAGCTATCAAAAAACAAGCGTAGGGGGACTGTTCAAATTGCCACTAACGGGGGATTTACTAATTATAAGATGGAATGATAATTGCAGTTGTCACGGTAATTGACTAATACCATTCATGGAGAAACTAAAACAGCAACAAGGTACTCATCCGAACAAAAAAAAAATTAGTTTATCCTATTCCTCTCGCATCTTATGAATACAAACCAGCACGTACGGACGGGAGTTCGATCTAATTGATCAGTTTGTATCATAACGTATCGTGACTACAATAAGAAAACTATGTAATGCTGGTGTGCAACTTTTGGCTGGCTATTGTGCACGAAGGCTAGGGTCGCCCAATAATTCGACGATACTTAGCTTATTCGACTGAGAGGTCGTAATATATATGTTTGAAACATTCTTGGGACAACACCGATAACTGGGGCGAGGTTATAAAAACTTCGTTAAACAGCTCTTGACTGTAACGAAAAGAATAGGACAGATCATCTTGATTATAAAAAGTATATCCAAAATAAAACTATGTGTCCCCAAATGCAAGAGAAGTAACCATATACCTCTGCAGAAAATGCAGCGTATCGCTTCAACCCTGACGAGGTATTTGCCCACTTATCATGAGTAGAAGAAAAGGGCAAAAAATGTATATAAGCAATTTAGTTTTATTTTAACCTCCTTCAGGTTATTTGTTGGGGGTTTTATCTAGTATATTTTGTTAAGTGATTTATAATTTATTTATCCATATTTGATTGATTTATTATTAGATATGAGTATTGTTGTTAATATAAGATAGAGTATTTGTTTAATATAATTAGATAGAGGTATTTGTTTCAGGTTGATTTATTTATATATAATTTTATTTATGTGATTGCTATTATGTTTTTTATAGATATTTCATTGATTTACTAATAGATATAATATATAATTATTTACTATCTATACATATTTTGAATTGTTTTATTATTAGATAACAGTAATGTCTTATTATTAGATAGAGTATTTGTGCGTTCAACCTTAGTTTTGTTCCGAAAAACATCTGAAAATTATTACATTGGTACGATATTTGAGTTTCATATACAATAAAAGTGTTTTAAAAAATTATATTGTTATAATGAAAATCCTAAAATGCCTTTTTAATGAGGCATAATAAATGCAGGTAGTTCCAATAGAGTGCACCAAGTTCCCACGAGCATTCTTTTAGCTGCATCCCGGATATTCAGCAACTACCCTTACCAATAATATTTTTTTAATTATTTTTCCTTCCCCATTGTCTATAAAGTAAACCACAAAAGTAAAAATTAAAAAAACAAATAAAATCTCCGATCGAATTGGGCACTAATGGGATAACATCAAAGGAGAATATTACGGCAAACATCAGGAAAAGTTCCTTTTTCTACCATTTAATTTCTATTAATTATTCACCTCTTGTGCTTATCATGCTTATCACCAATTTTTTTTTTTAATGAAACTTGCGATATCCCAATTTAGGGAGGACATCATCACTATAGGGAGGTAATAATCATCTATTCTATATTAAATGATATAAAATATCTATTAAATAGCAAGAACGTTGATTGTGTATCATCTCAGTAGCGAAGGCCCTCGTCCCAATTCATAAATAGAACTTATTAATATTAAGCAATGGAGGAGGGTGGCGCAAGGTCTCGAAAATAACTCAATGGCAGACAGAATAGTGCCAGGGCAAGCAGACAAACAGTAGACAGATATCGTGTTTAGAAATCATTGCCAGGTTCGATCATGTACTGCCAAATTGTAGGCCGATGACTGGCATACGAGACAGCCATATAATTGCTAACATAATTATTAGCATCACTCTGACAATTACAGACAGCTAGACAGGCACAATTACAGTGATAGAAGTTGCAACCATATTGTCGACAGCTTGCTTACACTATAGCAGATTTAAGCCGTACGACATTAGACATGGTTTTTATACACATTAGCTGTTTCTCTCATGGGAAATTAGCTATTGAGATTGAATTCATGACGCGAATTTTTACCTCTAACGTTTATCGATCCTACCGAGTAGAAGACGAAAATGAGGTCTGCTAAAAATAAGATATATAAGCAAGTTATGTTCCATTGATACCAAACTCGATATTTAAAGGTTTTATGTAAAACTAAAGATCAAGTCTGTAAATGGCTGAAATTGGCCAAGTCAGTACATGGCGTGTACTAGTTTCAGAAAAAATCGTAAAAATTATTGATTGTTACTTATACCATTCGCGATTGAAAAAATTGATGAAAAATCCACATCTTAATGCCACTGGTAATTTCTAATAAATGTTGTTATTAAAGATTCGTTTCTACTTTCTTGGAATATTAACCCGAGATAGTCCAGTCCGTGATGGGATTTTTTTAAATTTTTCATTAAACCACTCTCTACCCCTCCTAACACGTCCACCATATAATAATAAGTTGTTATATCTTCAAACACTTTATTCGATGCTTAATTACCAAATATTAAGATATATGAAAATACTCTGTATGAACGTGAAAATGTTTATTTGATCTATACCATACTCTATATTTAACCCTTTCATGCAACATGTTAATAGCCGTTAATTTGTGAAATCAGACTAGGAGTAAAGGGAATTCGAAAATTCATATCGAAAAATAGTATATAACCTATCTCGTTAAACTATTTATTTATTTACATGTTAACATACACCTTTTGCTACTATGGCTAAATAGAAAGGGTTATCTGCCGGTTTCCACTTCTTTCTAGCCAGGATGGGGCTTGGGTTGGTGTTCCACAATTGGTACTTTATACATTTTTTACAGATTTCACTTAACCCTCGGTCGGGCGCGTCAAATATATTCTGCCTTCGGGTGCGTGTATCTCAGAGATACAACCTCAACCGTTTTTACGGAAATACAGTTTTTAATATATATTTTGCACTAATCAGTTCAGTGTGTAATTAGAAATCATATCTGAGGAAGTATTTGTTTGAAAGAAGTAAACAATTTTCAAAATTGACACGTACTATAATAAAAACAATCATGGTAGATAATATAACCAAGTTGGTTATAATTCATTGTTATTAAAACCGTGGACGATAATTTTTAAAATATAATTAAAACATACAAATACCAAAAGAAGTAGTTAAATGCACATGTCTTAATTATTCATAATTCATTTCAGTTTGTAAACAATATAAACAAAATATCTAAAAAAAAACTTCATTCAAAAATAGAAATCACTTTTAGATAAGACTTATAAAAAATCATCTAAATTTTAATGTACCAATCCTTTTAAATATACCAGTTTAATTATTATCTCTTTTGCAGAGCTGCATTACAATTAGGACAAAGCGTGGAACTATGTTGTAAACAAATTTTGCTTTTGCATACCTCACAAGAATAATGAGTAAACCTACATTTCTTTTCAGTTTTGCTTGGTTCACATCATTTGCTTTAGTTCGTTGTAGTGGAGGGACTTTTTTTATGCTGTTCTGTACGTGAGTTCAATGAGTCTCTGTACTCGTCAAGTTTCGTCCCTAATTCGGTTGGTAAAGTCTACTGTTGTCACTGCGTCATACAATATTTTCTTGAATACGTTCTTCTGAAAGCTTATATATGAGCAAAATAATAGAAAAATAGGTTTATATGATTCCATTTAATAAAGAGAAACTTAATTGATATATATGTTTATGAAATACCGATTTCTAATAAACTTTCGAGATCGGGTGCGTGGTATCTAGGAGATTAAACTGAATGACAGGTGAAACACACGACTACATCACACACAGGGACACAGCTGACCTTGAGGGGGGGACCTCTATACCACATAACTCGAAGCACTACACCTCTACTCTCTGCTAGGAGTGGCAAATATTTCTCTAGAAACTGTGTATCTGAGAGATCACGCGCCCGACGGAGGGTTAAGGGGAGGTCGTACTCATGACGCGACTTTTGAAACATGTCCACAAATTTTCGTCGATAATAACTAGGAGGTGAGAAAATGAGGTCCGTTCAACATTATATATATATATATATATATATATATATATATATATATATTATTTTTATTTTACTCAAGATTGAAAAGTTTTATATAAAACTGAAGATCAACAATCTGCTGAAATCAGCCCAGTGGGAGGGGGTGTTTAGAGCGGGAAATTTCGAAAAGTCAAAATATCTCTGTTATTATAAGTCTGATCAAAAAGTTGTATTGAGTCAATTTTATTGCAAAGTTAGTTTTCCGGTAAATTTCTGTTTACACGTGCTCTCTATCTTTAATATTAACTGAGATATTGGCATTTTTAATTTATTTATTTCAGCATTCAGTAAAACCCCACTCCTACTGATGTTATATTAAAAATAAGCTGTTATATCATGGACCCCTTTCTTTGAAGCTTAAATGCCAAATATTGGCCTCATTGAACTCTTACATTTTTGAGATGAATGCAAATACATGCCACCCATTGAAAATCTGCTTAGTTAACGCAGCTCCTGCTTTTTCGCACTCATATTTATTGAGGTACTCAACATTTGTAATTGCTCAGATCTGGGGCTGCGTAAACTAAGCAGATTTCCCAGGTGAAGTTATACAATAGAGAAATCTGCCCAATAACAACTGTAGTAGTAAGGGATCTCTAAACCTATTCACGAGGGACGAACAGTTACGGAAACGGCCGCCAGAGCTCTCGGCGGTAAGTCCGAACATAGTCGACTCCTGCCGACAACACACAGAAACTCGGTTAATATTCAAGATTCAGAATAAATGTATAGAACAATATTTAAAGTAAATTTAATTTGCAATAAGATTGATTTTATACAATTTTTCGATCCGACGCATAATAACGGAGATATTTTGAATTTTCAAAAATCCCCCCCCTCTAAACCCCCCTCCCACTGTTACTATTTTAGCAATTAACGAACTTGATCTTTCTTTTTACATAAAACGATTACATTCCGAGTTTGGTAACGATCAAACAAAAACCGCGACCGCTAGAGCGTTAACAGACATATATATATATATATATATATATATATATATATATATATATATATATATATAATTTTTCGAAACTCGGGACCTCAATAGCTGATTTCCTCGTCATCTCCTGGGTAGGATCGATGAACATTCGACGAAATTTTTCGAAACTCGCATCATGAGTATGACCTTAATAGCTGATTTCTCTTAAGGGAAATCTGCTAAAATGTATGGTGAGAAGAGGTACATAGGGTGTCGTAATGGCATGCGGGAAATCTGCGTAGTTTACGGTGGCGGACTTTTTAAAGCTAGACCACTTCCATATGGAAAAACAAAGCGATTGGCTAGTTAAAGGGAGAAGGTAAGTACCTAAATCCAATATGTACGGAGTGAGAGAGAAGCAGTTATGAGAGAGGGTGTGGCGACCACTCTCCAGCACCATTCCCCTTTCATGCCCATCCCATCCACTCTCGGCCTTTTTATCTCTGCTAAACCATCAAAGGGATATTTCCCCCAATTTCATGTAGGCCCTTGTTCAACTATATAGGTCCCCATATACATTTTGCCCCTTCCCGGTGAGCGCAGTGTGTCCCCTGATTGCCTCGAATACCCATTAATAAGCCCTCAAATTTTCAAACTGATGACGATTGGACCGTTAAATTTAATAATTGGACCACTTAGTGTTAAAATGGCTTAACCCAGTGTTAGCCAAGCCTCGCTGTAAGGCAACTGATCGCGAATGAGCATTCCTTTAACACGACAGCTATTGAGCATTTTTCTAGTTATTAAAGTTACACTGATGTTTTAATTTGTATTACATTTAACAACAAATAAGAAGAGTTGCTATAATATAACTAAAAATAATAATTTTATATGCAGAACATGTGTCATCCTAGATCTAAGATTAATCCTGGAAAGAAGCAGAGACGTCAATAAAAAAAAACGGCAGTTCCATTTGTACATTAAGAAAAAGCTTTTAATACCTTTAACTGGAAACTGATGTTTCATGACATGCTGAAATAGGAATAGATTGGGATAGATTTGCAATATTATGAAACCAGACTACACCAATAATTATTAATGAGTGTGAAAGGGAAGCTATTTATTGTTAAAAACATGCAGCAAAAAGATGGGTGACCCCTGTCACCTTATTTGTTCAACAGGTTCGATGAAGAGGTAATAATGAAAACGAAGGAAAGAACTGAAAGTGAACTGAAGTAATTAACGGTATATCCATTGCTTCAGAGATTTGCAGATGACATTATAGTGACAAAGTCCGAAAATAAATAGAATGCTGCAAGTCCTAAATGACGGAGTAGAGCGATTCAAACTCATGATAAGCCTACAAAAAACAAAGGAGAAGAACAAAACCAAAGAAATATAAACATTAGAATTGAATATATTATACTTTGAAAAATTCAGGGAGTTTCGCTACTTTTCATCACTGCAGACTATGATAGAACAGATGAATTCGATAGAAGAATAACTCTTGCTAAACAAGCCTTCCAAAAGAATAGGGGTTTTTTCTCTAACAACTATATACGCATGGGTACATATGCCAAGTCTTTCGTGCGGGAGTCGAAGCTGGAATGTTCATTACAGGGAGTATAAGCAATGGAAATGTGGATCCACTAGAAAAGGTGCCAACGTTGAAGTTCTAAATGAAGTAAGCGTTTCTAAAAGTCTTATCATTTCTTGGATACAAGTAGGCACGACGATTTCATCACAAATATATTTCAAGATATTGTCCGTTATGGGTCCAATAGGACAAAGGGAAAGAGGTAAGCCTAGAATACCCTTTGAAGACATGAGACATCTTTTGGTGGTTATATTAATATATGAAAAGTAGCTTCCGAATGAACACCGTAGCTGCAAGATCATTAAAATGATGATGCCAAGCACCAATAAAAAAAGAGAGTATTTCTTGTTCTTCATGAACCCAAGAATGTTCGTCAGAACAATTTACAGTCATTTCCTTTTGTCTAAACCCCTTACAATGTGGAAATTTAAAAAGACTTTGATGATCACAATGTTCACTGTGATGATCCAAATCTCTTCGGAAAATCTTATAGGTTTGGGTTGACAACCAAACAATTCAATAATTCCTTCACAAAAAAAAAATAAAAAGATTACACTGCCAATGTTAAAAAAAAAAAGAAAAGACATAGTTTTGTCATACCTGTCGGTAGAGACCGTTGTCGCTGGCTAGTGATCGAGTACAGCTGGCTGGCGCATTCGATGCGATTTCGATGGCACCATCTTCAAGCCCGTCAAAAAGTTGTTTCTTTGAGTACAACTTTTGACGGGCTTGAGAAGGGAAAGCACAATGCCAGCTGAACTGTACATTTATACTGGCGGTTCTAACACTTTATTTGAATTACCAAGAAAATAGTGATTATTTGCTTTTGACAATCTATTGAGCCTGTATACATATTATCTGTAAATATTCTTTTTTTAATTTATACTGACTATTTACTTAAATTTAATATATTCTTTATCCGTAAACATACTGTAGAAAATATGTATTCATATAATAACTATAAATATTTACTGGGTCAATAATTTTTTTTTATATTTCTTAATTTTATATGTTTTAAATCTAATACATTTACTTCTATGTGTACATCTATTTTTTTAAAAAATAGTAACAGCTTGTATGACTTTTTAATGGTTATTTGCCAGCAGGGCACTGATGATGGAGCGTGTGCTACAAAAGCCCTCTATCGCATAGAATAAATAATTGTGAAGGAACATGGGCTTTTTTGGTTGGTTCTGAACTGAGATCAGTTTCTTTCACCATTCAGCACCTCAAAACGTATATATATATTTGCTATATATTGTTGAATAAAGCTATTAGATCGAGAAGACGAACAAAACCAAACTTAATTAATTTTAACTTGGAAAATAATTAGTTGCTCACACGAGCAAGTGTTATTATTAACTCACAAGATTTATATAGATGACATCCTGCTTTGTCAAATTATCCTCCCATCTGTTTAGCCCCCCCCTTCTCCTGTTTGAATAAATAGCTTTTTATAGCTACCCTTGCAAGATTCTATTCTCTGGAATTAAAACGAAATAACGAAATGAAGAAAAACAAATTTAATTTGTAAAATCTAGGAAAATTAATTGGTGTGAAAGCTCTTTAGGTAGCAATAGCTGGCAAGATTTATCTCGTTAATATCTCCAGCGTCATATTAATGCATAAAATAGTCATGGCCCTATTTAGGATTCTAAGGCACGCCTTTACAGCTCACCCGTTTCCCCTGTCTCTTCTAATTAGATATATAATTCCTCAGAAAACAGGCACTATTAAATTTTCCATCTAGGCGCCCCCCTAGAGTATTACGATATTTCCCCCATGTTATTTCACCCTAGATTTATGGAGAAATAATATCCAAGGGTTGATAAGCTTAGACTATAGCCTATAAGAAGGTTATGAACGGAGTTTATGTGAGAAGATATTGGGCTCCTAACCGAGTCTTAACCAACTGAAATGGTTGTTTTGATAAGTCGAAAATTGCATTGCTACGTCATTATCTCCAAGTATAAGCGTCTATAAAAGCGTCCATTCAACATGCCAATATATTCATATTATTTAATTTACTCTGGAGACTTTTACTTGATTAATTACAAAAAAATCAGTCAAGTGACAACCTTCTAAATGGATACTTCTTTTTGGCCATGAATCGTTTAAAACGTTGGGCACAACAGCTTTTCAATAGTTTTGTACGTTCTTGTCAAATAAAACGGAATAGAAAACTTACAATTTTTTACAATTTATTTATTTACTGCGGAAAATTGGCTACGAGATGATATAGCTCAAATAGAAATTAAGAAATAATTTAAAAAAGAAAGACTAAGAACACAACCAACTCTAATGTATAACATAAAACAAACAAAAAAAATAAATAATCAAAAAAATAAAACATTCAATAACTGATAAAAGATAAAATCAATAAGTACCTAATAAAAAAAAACAAAAAACAAAGTAGTAGAAGATAGTTGGGTTACGGCTAATAAAGTTATCTCAAATCTTCTTATAGAGGATTTTGATTTGCTGACAGTTTCGGGCAACCGTTGGTTCCCTTCTTCAGAGCTGAACAATGAAACGAAAAATATAAATATATAATACAAGCTGGCCAATAGTTACAAATTATGTTCAATACTTTACTTATTGGTCCAAATTTTTGCTTACAAACATCTTCAAGGGACATTTTTTTCTCATTGTATAAGACCGGACACCATATGTTTTGTATTTCTTTTCCCTTTCTTTTTAACTTTAACAATGAATGTTTTTTTTTTGTTTCATTCCATATTTGATGGTGGTGATTCCTGTAGCATACAAACAGAAGCATTTCCCAAATAAATGGGTGGAGAGTTGTAACGTTCGGTTGCCGTGTCTGTAATAAAAGTATACAAACTAACTGAGTATACATTGCATATCGTGCAAGTGAAATAGCAAATCATGAGATCCTTTACTATTTCCCATTCTTTTTTTCCACTATTACTTGTTTATTACCAAAGATAATGTCCAAGAAACTTTAAAATAATAGCTCGAATATAATAGCCACTATGAGCAACATGCTGTATGATTATTTTCGGTGTTTTCTGTACTACATAATTTGGAAATTCTACGATTCGCAAAAAAACTGTTTTCGTGTTATAAATATGAAAACCCACTATTACAACTGTACTGCTGTAATACACAAAGAACAAATAATATCAAATCTTAAGTAATCGCAAGTTAAATCTCGCAACGAGCTAAAATTATATCCAGACTAGAAGTGCACAGAAATTACAACTCTTGTTTTTTCGGGAACTCTTAATTGTCCGTTGTGTGTAATTCTGCAGAATTTTGCTTAATGGATGGATATCGTTGTTAGTGGCCATTATTGGATCTCATCATACGAGCATTGGAGTCACGCTAGAAAACTACAAAATTGATGAATGTTATTGTTATTTAATAGAGGTGTGTACAATTAGAGATTTTTAAATATATAGTAAGTATAGTTCCTTTATATTACTTAAAGAGTGGCGAGTAGGATTCTCGCCTGGGCCAAGGAAATTATTTAGTGACGGAATTCATTAAATAATATCCTAAGTCCCACCCTGGCTAGAAAAGGGTGGTAACCTGTAGATAACCTGTCCCCATTAGTCTTAGTTGCAAAAAGTGGACGTTAATAAATAATATATATAATACTAGCTGAGATACCCGGCTTCGCCCGGGAATTGATTTGAGGATGAATGGTGATGGTATTTTTTAGACAAAGCTTTATTTTGCACAATATTTTGACATTTACCCGTCCCAGTGTTTAGGGTTTATACCGTTATTGGCATTTGTTAATAATAAAATTAATTTTTTAGGTAAGACTTCACTGTCCTCCATATTGTCATATTTCCCGTCTCCTGTGCATTATGCATAGGTTTCAGTTATTAAGGACAAAATATTAACGTAGATTTGAATTCATTTTTCCAGGTGAGATACCTGATAGTTCAAATTGGAATGAATTGTTGAGGATATGAATATTTCTACGCAAATTACATGCTCCACACATTGTTCCTGGAGAAATGTATAAAACAAAAGTTACTCTAAATAACAAAGTAAACAACTTTTATTATGTGCATTTCTGTCGAAAAACAAATAGACAATGAAATATCGTGAATTTTTATTTCAGGCCTCCCTTATAACCCGCACTCCCGTTCTAACCTAAAAATTTTAATTTAGCTTATAATCATGGAAGAATTAATGCTAATTGACATAGCGAGTTTTTAAGTTCGGTTTAATCGTTAGCGCCCAATGAAATAGTTGACTCCCGCTTTAGTTTATAGTGTATTTCTCGTTTATAATTCGGTATAATAAAAAAGTGTGTATAACAAAAGTTACTCTAAATAACAAAATAAACCTCTTTTGTTATGTCCATACTTGCCGAAAAACGAATAGATAACGAAATACCGTTATTTTTAAATTCTGGCCTCTCTTACAACCCCCACTCCTGCCCCTCCCTAGAAATGTTGGTATGGCTTGTTATAATGAAAGCGTTATTGCTAATACATATACCGAGTTTTATTTATTTCGGTTGAGTCTTTTGTCCCAAATAAAATTATTCACTTCCGCTATAGGTTTTAGCGTATATCTCGTTTATAATTCGGTATAAAAAAAAAGTGTATATAAGAAAAGTTACTCTAAATAACGAAATAAACAACTTTTGTTATGTTTATATTTGCCGAAAAACCAATAGGAAACGAAATATCGCTATTTTTAATTTCGGTCTTCCCTTATAGCCCCCACTCCTGCCCGTCCCTAGAAATGTTGGTATAGCTTGTTATAATTAAAGTGTTATTGCTAATACATATACCGAGTTTTATTTATTTCGGTTGAGTCTTTTGTCCCAAATAAAATTGTTCACTTCCGTTATAGGTTTTAGCGTATATCTCGTTTATAATTCGGTATACAAAAAAAGTATATATAACAAATGTTACTCTAAATAACAAAATAAACAACTTTTGTTATGTTCATATTTGCCGAAAAACCAATAGGAAACGAAATATCGCTATTTTTAATTTCAGGCCTTCCTTACAACCCCCACTCTTGTTCGCGAGAATATTAACATAGCCGAAAGTCTAAGTTGGGTTAGTAGCAATATACATACGAAGTTTCATAAAATTCGGTTCAGCCGTTTATGCGTGAAAAGGTAACAAACAAACAAACAAACAAAAGGCAGTTATGGTGTCTATGACATGTGAAACGAAAAGTTATCGAGAAATTTCGCGAAAAAAAAATCAATGTACAGACAGAGGTTACAATTTTATATATATATATATATATATATATATATATATATATATACTAGCACAGAGACCCGGCTTCGCCCGGGAAATCAATTGAGGCTGAATGGTGATGGTATTTTTTTTTGGCAAGGCTTCACTTTCCACAATATTTTCACCTTTACCCCGTCCCACTATTTAGGATTAACACCCGTTGTTGGCATTTGTTAATAATAAAATTAATTTAGTATGTAAGTCTTCACTGTCCTCCAAATTGTCATATTTCCCGTCTCCTGTGCATTATGCATAGATCTCGGTTATTAAGCACAAAATATTGTGTGAAACGAAATATCACCATTATTAATTTTCAGGCCTTCCCTATAACCCCACTCCTGTCCGTCCCTAGAAATGTTTTTTTAATTTTAGTATGGCTTATTATAAGGAAAGAGTTAGTGCTAATACACATACCGAGTTTTTATTTATTTCGGCTGGGTCTTTTGTCCCAAATAAAATTGTTCACTTCCGCTATAGGTTTTAGCGTATATCTCGTTTATAATACAGTATACGAAAAAAGTGTGTAAAACAACTGAGGAAAGAAAGAGGAGTGAGAAAGGTTCTAGATTACAGGAAGGGGCCTCCCCACCAGTCCCTTACGCTCCAGGTTAACCAACAGAACATGACTAACGGTTTTTTAACTCTCAATTCCGCTAACATTACCTTATATTCAGATTCTATTTTTCAATTCTAATTATGTATGTTTAAATACTTTCGTTTTTTGTGAATTAATTGATGTTTTAAACACATTAAAGGATGAAATTACTTACTACCGATTAATTAATGTTCCAGTGAAAAGACAGAGGAAGGGGGGGGGGAGTAAATATACTTTGCTCCTCATGAAAACAGCTACTTGTTTTTAAAATGCTTCATACAATTGAAATGTTCTTGTTTATCGTCATGTTCATAATTGCCGAAAAACCAATAGGAAACGAAATACCGCTATTATTAATTTTCAGGCATTCCTTATAACCCCCACTCCTGCCCGTGCCTAGAAATGTTGATATATTTTGTTATAATGAAAGCGTTAGTGCTAATACACAGACCGAGTTTTATTTATTTCGGTTGGGTCTATTGTCCCAAATAAAATTGTTCACTTCCGCTATAGATTTTAGCGTATATCTCGTTATTATTCGGTATACGAAAAAAGTGTATATATAACAAATGTTACTCTAAATAAACAAAGTAAACAACTTTGTTATGTTCATCATATTTACCGAAAAACCAATAGGAAACGAAATACCGCTATTATTAATTTCAGGCATTCCTTATAACCCCCACTCCTGCCTGTGCCTAGAAATGTTGATATGGTTTGTTATAATGAAAGCGTTAGTGCTAATTAATACACATACCGAGTTTTATTTATTTCGGTTTTGGTCTTTTGTCCCAAATAAAATTATTCACTTCCGCTATAGGTTTTAGCGTATATCTCGTTTATAATTCGTTATAAGAAAAAAGTATATATAACAAATGTTACTCTAAATTACAAAATAAACAACTTTTGTTATGTTCATATTTTCCGAAAAACCAATAGGAAACGAAATATCACTATTTTTAATTTCTGGGTTTCCTTATAACCCCCACTCCTGGCCCGTCCCTAGAAATGTTGGTATGGCTTGTTATAATGAAAAGCGTTAGTGCTAATAGATATACCGAGTTTTACTTAGTTCGGTTGAGTGTTTTGTGCCAAATAAAATTGTTGACTCCCGCTACTAAAAAATTTTTAGCGTATAACTCATTTATACTTCGGTATATACGGCGAAAAGTGTATATAACAAAAGTTACTCTAAATAACAAAATAAATAACTTTTGTAATGAGCATATTTGCCGAAAAAACCAATAGGATGGAAACGAAATATCGCTATTTTTAATTGCAGGCCTCCCTTATAACCCCCACTCCTGTTTTGTCTTAGAGAATAATAAATATAGCCTAAAGTCTAAGTTGGGCTAGTAGTAATATGCATACCAAGTTTCATAAAATTCGGTTCAGCCGTTTATGCGTGAAAAGGTAACAAACAAACAAACAAACAAACAAACAAACTACAAACACACACGAAAGAAACAAAAGGCAGTTATGGTGTCTATGACATGTGAAACGAAAAGTTATCGAGAAATTTCGCGAAAAAAAAATCAATGTACAGACAGAGGTTACAATTTTATATATATATATATATATATATAGATTACTTAAAGGACTTTCTTTCCCTTTGCAAAGTAATGAGGTGTATGCTATTTAATTAGGATGAGTAAAATGGAAGAGGGTTTAGAATGGTGGAATTTCGAAAATTCAAAATATATCCGTCGGATACAAAAATTGTATAGAATCAATCTTATTGCAAATGTAATGTCCTATAAATATTGATATTTATCTGTTTTCTAAATATTGAATAATAACGAAGATATTTCCATTAGTTTTCACCCATCAGTAAACCCCCACTCCTCTCATGTCCTATTAACAATAAGGTGTTACGTCATGAACCACTTCATTTTTAAGTCACTTAATTACCAAATATGGTTTCCATTCAAATATTACTGTCTTCAATCAACTTCATTTAACTTGGTAATGTCATCAATAAAGATTTTAAGATTAAGGTTTTTCATACTCGGAAATGCTTATTTTATTAATACCATACTCGATATTTAACCGTTTCAGTCAACGCTAAAGATCGTATTTGTTATTGGAAGAATTTCCCTGAAATAGTGGGGGTTTGGAGGAGGAAATTCGAAAATTCATAGTATTTCCGTTATTATATGTTGGATCATAAAATGTTATAGAACAAATCTTGTTAAACTATTGATGTACTACAATTGTTGATATGTGCATTTCGAGTTATTCGTACCGTCTTATTTTCTGCCGTCTGTAACTCACTCTTTCTATTATCAGTTTTTTACATATAAATAGAGAATATATAGTGAGTTTAGATCAGAAGTGCGTTTTAGAATCACGTTGGAAATCTGCTTAGTTTACGCAGCCTCTGCGTAACGGACATTTTAGCAGATTTCCCATAATAAACATATTTGCCAGTTACCACTCTATCGGTCGTAATTATTGTTATATCGTTACCAAATTCGAGATATAAGCCCTTTATGTCAAAAGAACGATCATGTTTATTAGCGGCTGAAATCGGAGTCGGGGGGGGGGGGCTGTAAAAAATTTGAAATATTTTAGTTGTTATAAGTCGGATCGAAAAAGGGTATAGAAGCAATATTATTGCAACTTCAATTCTCTATAGATGCTGTTATATAAATATCTTCTCTATCACGAATATTACCGAAATATTTGGATTTTTTTAGTTGTCAGCCTTTATTAAACCCCCACTCCTGTTCATGCCTTATTAACACTAAGCTATTAAATCATGAACTACTTCAATTTTTTTGAGGTGCTGGATGGTGAAGGAATTATTATCTCAGGTAAGAGAAAACGCCTCTCTTCAGAGCATACGCTCCATCATCAGTGCCCTGCTGGCAAACAAACACCATAAAAACGTTGTACAATAAGTCATTTAATTAAAAAATTTTAGAAAATATATGAACATGTCGATGGTCAAGAGATAAAACAGTGAATATTTACAGAAATAAGAAAAACTATTTTTACAGACTAAAATTAAAAATTAAAAAACTTATCAGTAGAATATATACACCAATTTCAATAAATAGTTAAAATAAACAAATGAATAAAAAAAAAGAATTAATAGTTTTACATTTTAGTCTAAAATAGAATAAATAGTAAAAAAGCGATATAGTCACTCAATTAAAATTTTAAAAAAGAAAAAAAAAAAAATGAAGGAACAACCACCGGAGGAGCTACAGAAAGCAATGCATACAGAAAACGTAAAAGAAAAATATAGAGAAGCAAGACAACGACTAACCTCTTCACAGAGATGTGAATGGAACCAAGGATTCCCTGTGACTGAGACCTTGGCTGAGAGAGGCTTCCGAGACAAGCCTCAACCTGGTCCCTTCTCCTGTCTTATTAATATTCAGGCCTCCTCGATATTTAGTCGTTTTATGTAAAAAGAAAGATCTAGTTCGTTAACGGCTGAAATCGGACCACCAGTGGGAGGGAGGGGGGGTTTAGAGGGGAGGATTTTCGAAAATTCGATATATCTCCGATACTATACGTCGGATCGAAAAATTGTACAGAACCAATCTGATTGCACATTAAATTTACTATAAATATTGTCAAATGCGGTTTTTCCCTATCTTGAATATTAACCGAGATATTTGCATTTTTATTAAATCGGGGCGCCTAACGGACGAGAGTTACTTTCCTGCCAAAAGCTAGTTCGGCCGTTTCCTTCACTGGCTCGGCTCTCGTGAAATTTCTCTATTGTAAAACTTCACGTGGGAAATCTGCTTAGTTTACGCAGCCCCTGCGTGACGGACTTTTTTCCATCCTATCTAGTTTTATGAATGTTCTTTCCACCACCCCCAATACAAGATGTCAGGCCTGACTTTCCTTGTAGACAGGCTGTTGAATGTGCCGTTGGATGAAAAGAATTATGAAGCTGAGCTGCGCCACATCAAGTGCATAGCATCCAACAACGGCTACAAGGATGGGGTGGTGGACAGACTAGTCCAGAAGAGGCTCCGTCGGAAGTTGGCCAAGGATATGGGGGTCGGCGACGGTCAGGTGAGCCGAAATAAGGACGTACGTTTCCCTCTTTCTATTCCTTATCTGGGCTCTGTGTCTCATAAGATTAGAAAAAAAAAACTCAAGACACTCGGGATGACGACCGCTTTCAAAAGTCGACACTCTTTGAAAGCAATACTCCCGAGGGTCAAGGACCCTGTCGACTCACTCAACAAGTCGAGAGTTTACAGGGTAACATGCTCTAGCTGTGAGGTATCGTCAAAGTGGGAGAAAGATTAGAACCCGGCTGAAAGAGCATGTTACCAGAGACACAGAGTTCCATGCCCACACCAAGAAGGAGGGTCATGAGAAATCTGCAATAAAGTATGAGCTGCTCTATGAAGCAAAAACAGGCAAGACCCTGAGCATAGCCGAAAACCTATTCATAAAACTAGATAGGATGGAAAAAGGAGGCCTGAATATTAATAAGACAGGAGAAGGAACCAGGTTGAGGCATGTCTCGGAAGCCTCTCTCATGGCTCTCCGGTCCCGAGGTCTCAGTCACAGGGAATCCTTGGTTCCATTCACATCTCTGTGAAGAGGTTAGTCGTTGTCTTGCTTCTCTATATTTTTCTTTTACGTTTTCTGTATGTATTGCTTTCTGTAGCTCCTCCGGTGGTTGTTCCTTCATTTTTCTTCTTCTTTTTTTTAATTTTAATTGGACTATTCGCTTTTTACTATTTATTCTATTTTAGACTTAACTGTAAATATTCATTTTTTTTATTCATTTGTTTATTTTAACTATTTATTGAAATTGTGTATATATTCTACTGACAAGTTTTTAATTTTAATCTGTAAAAATAGTTTTTCATATTTCTGTAAACATTCACTGTTTTAACTCTTGACCATCGACATGTACATATATTTTCTAAATTGTTTAATTAAATGACATATTGTACAACGTTTTTATGGTGTTTGTTTGCCAGCAGGGCACTGAAGATGGAGCGTATGCTCTGAAAGCGTTCTGTCGCAACGAATAAAGAACAGTGAAGGAAAGAGGCGTTTTTTCTTACCTGAGATGAACTACTTCATTCTATGCTTAAATGTCAAGTATTGGTGTCATTGAAATTATACTTTTTGAGATAAATGTAAATATGTTTTGCACTTGGGAAATATGCTCAGTAGTACTTACTATGCTTAGTAGTGCTTAACGCAGAATTTATTAATCAGGGTGAATTTGTTGGCCTACCATCCCAGGTGCAATATATTTATCGTTCTAGCTTATTCTTATGAATCCGCTTTCAGAGATATGGGGTCTAGCCTAAACTAACATCTTCTAAGGAAAACACAATAAACAACGAAAAAATCTCATGATATTCAATGGAAACATACTAAAAGCGGCTGTATAAAAGTTGTGCGGTTGGTTAAGAAAGTTGCCGCCTCTGAGGGTGATCGGTTGGGATGCAATCCCGACCCAGAGTTTATAGGAAAGTTTCGGAAGGGTGAGATGGTGTTGTCGAGTACTACAAGGATAACAGCCCTATTCCCACCAATTTCATAGCGACAATATATAGTAGGCTTTATAGGCTAACTTTTCCAAGGACAGGGAAAATTGACACGGGGCACAAATTCCCTTCTCCCTTTGTTTTCCCCCACTTTTACAGTCAAATTTTATTCTTCCTTAAAAAAATATTTATGACAATCAATATAGTGGTTTCACTCCACCAGTACATATCATAGCATTAGCAAATATGTCGGTGGAGTTTCAGAAGATACAACATGGTCGTCGGCGATAAGCCAGAACCGACTATTTGTACCCACAGATTTAACAATAAAGTATTTTTCCGTTCTATTGGTTCAAACGCTCTAGCTGATGTACTGATGTGTTGTTGGAAACGTGTGTTTAATTTACGATAATAATAGTGCTAAAATAGTTATTTGTATATAATTATATTAGTTTTTCCCTTCAAATTCTGGTTTCCACGAAGTGATGCACTCTTATTACAAGAAAACGACTCAACAGAATTGGGGCGTTTTGGTTGTATTTTTATAAATTGAATCGTCATTGCCAAAGTGCAAAATCTACCACGTCTAAACCTAATTTCTCACTTGCTATTGGCTTTTATCGAAAAAAATGTAAATAATAAATTTTTGCTTTATGTAACCACATTATTATATTTCCCAGGATTACATATTTATGGAATAGTATTTCACTATAGCCTCCAGTTATTTATCATTTAATGGCTATTTAGAAATAAACTTATCTTTTGAGGTGTCACTTTCTTGAATGTTCCTTGCATAAAGTTGTTGTCTATTTTTGAATGTGTTAGTTAGCGTTTTTTTATTATTTGCTTCACCAAGCATTTCTGTAATTTATCATACTCTCTTTAGTAATTACATAGATGGGTCGTAATTACTATCCTCTGGTATCCTTAAAAAATGAATAGCGTTTCCATCAAATGTAATTTTCTCTGTGATTTTGTGTTTGTTTTGTTCCCAATTTGGGAAATGGGTTTTCAACCCATTCATCCAAATAAAAGATAACTTACCACAGACAATATTGGAACGAGTAAGTTTTATATATTTTCGATGGATGAAATGAAAATGAATTGAAAAATATATTTAAGACCTATGGTTATATTGAAGAAATGAAAGAAAATATATTGAAAAGGTTTAAAATGAAAAACATCAGAAATCAAGAGAAAAAAAGAATGTATTAAATATAAGATTCTATAGCAGTGACAAATTATATACATGAAAATCATTAAGCACCAGAGAAAAATGCAGAAAATTTTAAACTCAAAAATGCTTTGAATGTCTATTCACTAATATAAAAATTAAATATGAACGAAAAACAATATATACAAAGGATACTGAATTAAGAAAGTTTTATAACATATTTGACAAATGCCCTTATAAACGATAAGTCGGTAAATCAAAACTAGGAAGTTGTAATCGATTTTTAATAGAGCGTGTAGATATAATCAGTAGGTTTTTAATTGACCATTGACCACTTTAGTGGAAATGTCAAATGGTTTCAAATGAAATGTAACTGATGAGGAGTAGTCACAAATGATTTGAAACATATAGAATGAAAGGAAATAAATTAGTTAAATAATTTAAGGCTTTCTTTCTAGTTTTAGCCTCCATATTATTACTTTAAAATCGGAATTTGGTTTTTAAGTTTTTTGTAGTATAAAAAAGTTGGTTTGGTGCAAACAATCAAAATTATGATTTCCTTCAATCTCCGGTAACTAATTCTTCTCTGATTAATAGAAATCACACTGAACAAGATTGAACTGTTTATTACACTTGTATAAAGCGAGTGCATTTGCATAAAATGAAATTCTGTACATTATTAACATTTAACGGAGTGTGGTTTACTCGAAAATAAAACAAAAAAGCGTGCCACTCGATACGTCTATTGTTTACATAGGAAACTTTTGGACTGAGAGGAAAATAAAAAAGGCTTTTCAGTATTTCAGATAATCTAGTCTAGACAGAAATAATTTATATTTTAACTCGCCAACGATGTTTATCGCAGCTGGTTCTAATTAAAATTCTATTATCGAGATTATTTGGAATTAAAAAGACAAAAATACTCTTCATCTCTTACTAGTAATTGTTTTCATTACTCAACTTGTTCAATTACTTCGCCGAATTTCTATTCTAATTTTTTTCTACGTTCCAGCGCATCTCAATAAAAATTTTATATTGGCCATATAATGACTTAAATCGTTATCGTTATTTTCTTTATTAAAATCGTGGTAAAAACATTTCAAAAAATAATAAAACTATTCCATATTACCAAAGGAGTATCATATAATTATTTATAAAGTATAATATAAGTGCAACGTACCCAAAAGAAAAATATAATAAAAAAAAAAGTACTATTGAAATTTATATATTGTTTGATAATGATGCAAATAAAGGATTATACTGTCGTACACTGCGAAGAAACCTTTGGGGGGGGGATGAAAAAAAAAATTATTAGTTAATTGGGTTTTTCCGTAGAAAGCGTAAAACTGTGCCATTTATGGCCATTAGTCAACTGGAAGGTTTATTTTTTGACCAATAGTTAACTCTTTTAGTAGCAGACAACAGGATGAATTGGATAAAATGACTTGGGCTTTGACAAATGCTCATGATAAGGTGTAGTTTTCGTTCAAAAATAGCAACAATATTTACAAACTTTTTTGCTGCTAATTGAAACTTTTTTGCAAAGCCGACTGCTGAGAAACACTAACAGCTCTTTGAGACGGCCAAGAAGGGTTGAAATTATGATTTTAGTTTCGTCGTGCCGATGCATGATGTGACACGTGAGCTATTTGATAACTATCTTCCACAGATTGGGATTAAGGTACCAAGAAACTATCCCGTGTCGTGTTTCTACCTTATCACTCTAGTGTACATCAGCACTAACCATCAGAAACCATAAAAAAAAGTTTTAGAGATTACCCTTAAGGGAAATAAGCTATTGAGGTCGTACTCATGAAGTGATTTTCACATTTTTTTCTTCAAATGTCCATCAAATCCTAGAGATGACGAAAATGCGGCCCGTTCAAAACTCTCTCTCTCTCTCTCTCTCTCTCTCTCTCTCTCTCTCTCTCTCTCTCTCTCTCTCTCTGTCTCTCTCTGTCTCTGTCTCTCTGTCTCTCTGTCTCTGCCTCTGCTCTCTGTCTCTGTCTGTCTCTTCTCTCTGTCTCTGTCTCTGTCTCTGTCTCTGTCTCTGTCTCTCTCCTCTCTCTGTCTCTGTCTCTGCTCTGTCTCTGTCTCTGCCTCTGTCTCTGCCTCTGTCTCTGTCTCTGTCTCTGTCTCTGTCTCTGTCTCTGTCTCTGTCTCTGTCTCTCTGTCTCTGTCTCTGTCTCTGTCTCAGTCTCTGTCTCTGTCTCTGTCTCTGTCTCTCTGTCTCTCTCTCTCTGTCTCTCTCTCTCTCTCTCTCTCTCTCCTCTTCTCTCTCTCTCTCTCTCTCTCTCTCTCTCTCTCTCTCTCTCTCTCTCTCTCTCTCTCTCTCTCTCTCTCTCTCT
The DNA here is from genome assembly GCA_019009955.1 of Riptortus pedestris. Taxonomy (NCBI): domain Eukaryota; kingdom Metazoa; phylum Arthropoda; class Insecta; order Hemiptera; family Alydidae; genus Riptortus; species Riptortus pedestris. Next base: position 37,042,550 of record CM032230.1, read on the forward strand.
CTCTCTCTCTCTCTGTCTCTCTCTCTCTCTGTCTCTCTCTCTCTCTCTCTCTCTCTCTCTCTCTCTCTCTCTCTCTCTCTCTCTCTCTATATATATATATATATATATATATATATATATATATATATATATATATACATGTGTGTGTGTATGTGTGTGTGTGTGTGTGTGTGTGTGTGTGTGTGTGTGTGTGTGTATTAGTGTTTTCATCAAAGCTTTATTATACGAGATACAAACAAATACGTTCTGTTAACCTTCTTATTTTGTTCTTGCATTACTAAAATGTGAGAGATTGAGATAGAAATTATTCTGATTCATTCCAAATTACTCCACTAGCTATTGTAAATAGTTTTCCATAAAATTAATAAGTTATATTCAGATATATGCCATTAAATTTTCATTTTTCCGGCCTATTCAGCTCTGCGAAGTAGGCTGCCCTGTTTGTTTACAAACCAGACACTTCTTATTACCGTTTCTATGTATTCCCTTAAAGTTCGTGGTGGTATGTAGATTTATCTGTTGTAAACCTTCCAATTGGAAATCTGCTTAGTTAACGCAGCTCCTGCGTGACGGACTTTTTTAAATTGCAATTCAAATAGTTTCAAGAATTTATAAGGTTTTTTAAAGTTAGTTTGAAATATAGAAATTTTTTGATGCGTATAAGAGGCGATATATCGTCGATGGCACTTGTTTGCAAGAGTAGCGAACAACGATATTTCGGCGTTCGGCACTAAAAGGGTTAAACATGGGGTTTGGGTTGTATATTTTAAAAGCTGCGTGGGTTAGAGGTTCCTCTAATGGCGAACAACACCCTAATTTACATAATGGTTAATAGAATGAACCCCTAACTACGATAGGCAAATATTATGGGGGTTTAGTGGGAGGCGAAGCACTTCTAATCAGATATTCACCCTCCAGGAACTTATAGAAGTAGGCGGCTATTCATAGACTTCAAAGTAGCAAATTGACTGAAACTGTCTTTGGAAAATAACGTCGGGACTGGAAAATTAGCAAACTGATGAAGGTATCGATGTCGCTAACGGTCGATACATCTTATACAGGGAGATATAAAAAAGTCCATCACGCAGGGGCTGCGTAAACAAATAAAATTTCCCGATTGAAGTTTTTCAATAGAAAAATCTACATACTGGTAACACAACACCACCGTGAATGTTAAGTGAATAAATACAAACAGTAATGAGAAATATTTCAGTCAATTTTATAACCTCCAAATGGAAAGCGTCTTAAATGTAAATAAAGAGGTCTGCCAAGCTCCCAACGTAAAGACAACAATTACTGAAATATATCAAAATATAACATATTAACTTCATTGAAAACTATTTACTGTATCAAGCAGTGTAATTTATAATGAATTTACATGCACAGAACATATTTACATGTATCTCGTATACTAAAGGTATCTTGAAAGTAGTGTATGGTATTTAAGTTTCGATTAATTTGGTTTATTATATAGGACAGCATTGTTTATGTGACAAGTAGAAATGGGTGTTGGCTGAAGGCTGCAAACTGAAAAAAGTCCGTCACGCAGGGGCTGCGTAAACTAAGCAGATTTCTCAAGTGAAGTTATACAATAGAGAAATCTCCATACGAGAGCCGAACAGTTGCGTAAAGGGCCGAACTAGCTTTTGGCGGGAAACAGTCATCTTTTATCGGCCCAAATTTAATAAAAATGCAAATATCTCGGTTAATATTCAAGATAGAGAATAAATGTATAGAACAATATTTATAGTATATTTAATTTTCAATATGATCGATCCTATACAATTTTTCGATCCGACGCATAATAACAAAGATATTTCGAGTTTTTCTAAAATCCCCCCTTTCAACATTAACGAACTTGATCTTTCTTTTTACATAAAACGATTAAATATGAAGTTTGGTAACGATCAAACAAAAATTGCGACCGCTAGAGCGTTAACAGGCAAATAAATAAATATATAATATGTATATATATATATATATATATATAATTTTGAACGGACCTCATTTTCGTCATCTCCTGGGTAGGATCGATGGACATTTGAAGAAAATTTTCAAAAATCGCGTCATGAGTACGACCTCAATAGCTGATTTCCCTTGAGGGAAATCCGCTAAAAGCAAATATCACGGTCAATATTCAATATAGAGAATAAACGAGTATAACAATATTTATAGTACATTTACTTTGCAATATTATTGGTTCTATACACTTTTTCGATCCGTCGTATAGTAACGGAGATATTCCTCCCCTCTAACCACCCCCTTCCTACCCCATTTCAGCCATTAACGAACTTGATCTTTAGTTTTGTAGGAAAAGCTTATATATCGAGTTTGGTAACGATAAATCAATAACGTTAGAGCGGTAGTAGACATATATATATATATATATATATATATATATATATATATATATATATATATAGAGGGAGAGAGAGAGAGAGAGAGAGCGAGAGACAATTATGAACAGAACTCATTTTCGATGGATCGACATTTAGTGAAAAACTTCGAAAATCTCGTCATAAGTACGACCTCAATAGCTAATTTGCATTAGGGAAAATCTACTAAAAAGAGACCCTAGTGCTAAACTTTGAGACGGAGCAGTTACTTGTGTCTTGGACTGTTCATTCTAGCTTTCGAGACGGTAATAAGGAATCGCTTGTGAATATACATTATTTTCCCGTTGCTCTGTGTGAGAGACTAACCAACATAAAAGGCACCAGGAATGCATCGTGTCCACGAGTTCTTACATTGGCACCTCTCTACATATCACAAGTCACTGACACTGCGACCTCAATATCCTTGCTTGAAATTGGGCCACTGAGCAATTAGACAAGGAGCGAGTTCAAATAGAGTGAGAAAACATTTATAAATAGCACTTTATTTATTTAATAGCAAAAATTGTTTACTATTATTTGAAGACAATTTTCAAAACCCCAATTGTGAATATCCCTTAAAAATCAGTTATAAATAAACTTTTACATATCTAATTCTACATATTGTAATACGTATAAAGTATTAATTTAAAAAGAAACCTAATTAAATAATAAATACTGTAATACTGTAAGCTAATAATAAATAATACTTATCAATGAATAATAATATAAATATCCTTCGTGTATTTACTGTGACGTGTTCTTTAAGAAATTAGGACATGACACCCATACATTAGTTAATAAGAGCCATTTGTCAAGTTGGTTAAAAGGCATGAGCTTAAATGTTGTCGAGTGAGAAGGAAGCTTTATATTTTTCTTTTTCCCGTGTGAATATTCATGAGAGACATGATGCACGGGGGCCATTACAAACATGTAAACACGGTTATTTTTTCTTTATGTTTGTTTGGGTTGAAAAATTGCCGGCCCTTCAGCACGGGACAATTTATTTCGGTGATACATTTTGGTGTGGTGTAGCGGAATGACCATCGCTCAAATTAGAAAGGCCGTATTCAAAGGAACGTCCCCAGAAAAGGGCTGAAGAACCCTATTTGCTCTCGAAATGTTCCAATTAAACAGTTCAAAGGTTTCGGCGGCAAAAATAATTGGCGTGAATCTTGTCAATTAAGCAGTGGTAATTCTTATGATGTCTTGTTTATTCCCAAGTATTTGGACAGCTACTGTATATTTGGTTCCTGTTTCAAACGGCAATTCCCTGGATAGAATTAGTGAAGGTAATATGTTTGGAACAATAAGAAACAAAGCATTTTCAAATAGATCCAAAGGACACAAAAAACGAACGACTATGGACTTCTTGGTTCAGCGAAGGACTTGGTTCATGAACAGCCACTCTTCCATGTAGGTAGTTCATTCTGTCTATTCAGTCCTAGTAGAATGATTCCTTTAGGCATTGTTGTTAGATGTGAACAAAAATGAGAAGAGACGTCTAAATCTGTCTGAATTTGCTCGTGTCTTCGTCAGCTGATCTTTATTTCATGGACCATTGCCTATCAGTCTGCCTGAACTATGTCTACTCTGAAATAATGTGACTCATGTTGTATTTCTTCCCTATTAGAGATCGTTACTACTAAAAATGAAGACTGAGGGGCTGAGAACTAATGCTTTTGTTCAAGCCCGTTCAGTAATCTCTTGGTCAATCTGACAGGATCTTTCTTTAGAGTTAATCATATATGTTTTATAAGGACGTTATCCTAATATCGACTATGAGTGGTCGAGGTAAACATCACAGTTAAAAAAAAGAAAACATTAAATTGCACCAAGAAAAAGCGCTTTTTGGGAGGAAATTTCTGTGGCCAAATCCGATTTTGGGATATTTTGGACTACATTTTTTCATCTTCGGGTACTGAATAAATGCTTTAAATTCTTCCTGCATAGTAGAATTCGTTTCCTTATCCCAGATTTTCTTTCATTTTATTATGAATAAAGGAGTTTTCTTTCTCATTTTAGGAAGTATAATTCCCTCCTCAATAAAAAATGAGCAGAAAACAAGCCAAAGCTATTGTATTATGACAATTATTTATTAACGACTACTTTTTTTCTAATTGGGACATGGTATCTACTGGTTACTATCATTTTCTAGGCAGGTTGGAACTCAGGATTTTATTTGATGAGTTCTTCACTAAATAATTTCTTCTTGCCGGGGGAGAATCGAACTCGCCACTAGGTTTACCATGTGGGTTTAAAACCTACGCTTTAACCTATCAAGCTGACCTGAGATCCACAAAGCTATTAATGACTAATGTTTTTAAAATGCTTATATGATTTGTAATTAAACTCCGGAGAAATGCAGAAAAAAGAGGATAAATTACCTCTTACTTATCTTACAAACTTTGGTAGCCGTATTGGTGGGCTGGTCAAAAAAACCCATCTTTGACAAATATACTTGTAAAGTGGTTAATTTAGACAAGTTCAGCTATACTATAGCGTTCTGTTTGTTTCATCATTATGATGTGAGTTTACTACTGTAAAATTGACTTGGTGGTTTATTTCAGTTTTAAAGAAATTATTAAGGACAGGCAAAGTGACCTTTTCCCAGGCATTTCTTTGGCGAGTAAATGATCTGAAGTATTTTTTTACAAACTATATCCAAAAGGCATACCTCTGAAAAAATAATGGCTTCAATGTTTCAATTCTAGAAGGAATGTTGTTGCCGACCTGACATTTGACAACTTTTCCTGCGTTATATATTTCGTAATATTCATTATTCATAATTTAAAATAACTCGAGGTAAAATAAGAACCATTAATATATTTCTTTTTTCTCCGGAGACTTAGTTGTGAATTATAATAATATTCCAAACGATATTGCTTTTCCAAGATGGTGGGTGAATACAAAACAAGGGTATTACAGCTGTAATGCGGCTGGTTTTGAAATAAGGGGTAGCTCCCCACCCCCATCCCCCAAGCCTCTGTTCCTCATTCAATTTAATTCTGTCTTACAATTAGCATTCATAGAGCTCTCCAACGTGGAACAATGCCAAATTGTATTATTTCGAGGAGCTAAGGAGCCACCGTTTTCGGCAAAAATTGCCCCACTATACCTCCCCTCTGGCGAAGTAACTCCGTCCTTTACCTTTTTGCATAATTTCTTGCTCGACTAACAAGTTAAGTGGAATTTTAAACAGCGGATCCCCCCCACCGCCCCCTCGTCACTCGATTCCCTTGACGTAGAGAGCAATTTGTTAGAGATTTATTCCTCCCTACCGTTTGACGTGAGTTCAAAAGAAATGACTATTGTATGTCTCTTTGATTTTAACCTAAACGTTTTCGCGGAATTGTCTAAATGTGAGAGTGTCGTTTATTTTAGTCTGCCATCAAATACGCATAAAATTTGAAAATAAAAGATATTTGTGTTCTAAAAGTGGACAAAAAAATGTACAAATGTACTTGTACAAATGTTTGTGCCTGTGTGTGAGCTCGTGAACATCCACAAAACAAAACAAGGGGGGGGGGGTAACACAAAATTCAAAATTTCATGTCGCTATTTAAGGTAAAGAGAAAATATTTAGGACCTTTTTTTATAGACAAATAAATAAGCCGTGAAGCAAAGAAACTCAGATTTTTGACATAAGAAAAAAACTTTATATTTACAATTTATTAAGGAGAAGTCAAATATACATAACTTGGTAAACAAATAGAGCCGACTTAAATAAAGATTGTAGAGTTTGAAAAAATGTCTTAAATATCTATTGACAAAAATATCTACAATAAAATATATTTTTAGGAAAACGTAATAGGTCTGTAATACGCCTTCCGTGTCTCTAATAGCGGAAAAGAAAATATTAATCTATTTCTATTACCCAACCCTCCTAAACCAACCTTCCTCATTTTAAACATTCATCAATAAATTATGGCACGCCTATATTCACACGGGTCCTAGAGGGTTGAGCAGACAAAGTAATATGTGTCCATTACAGTACCGAACATTTAATAATTGACAGCCTAAGACGTGTTTTGAAACTTACATACAAACTAATTACAAAACTTTATTAAATACTCAGTTTCTACAACTTTCAAGTTGTCTCCGATGCAACTTTAATGGTTCCTTAATCATTTAACTTACAAAAAAAAAAAAAAAACTTCAGCCCACGACCGAGGGAGATCGACTTCGTGAAGAATTAACAGGAGGCACAAGCACTGTGTTTAAAAAAAATTTAGAGACATTTGTTAGTGTTTTTACACAGCTTGACTCTTTGACTCAGTGATACACACTGAACTAGTCACATCATGACACGTGTTTTCATTCACCTAGAAAATATGAAAGCACCCCAGGAAATGTTAATTATCTAAGGCGTAGATCATTTAATTATAAGCTAAAATAAAATTAATTGACTTTCTTTTTCCATGGTCTAAGAATTAGGTGGGGTTCTCTTATTTTTATTATAATTCTAAAGAGAGAGCACAAGAATTGTAAAAGAATTTTTTAGATCACTTTGTGACCATGCACAGTATAACATAAGCAAAAAGTTTATTTTAAAAAATAAAAGAAATCTGTGGAAAAAACTACAGAACTTATACAAGAATGTATTTAATAGCACTTTTTAAACTATTCTATGAACCTTCTCAATTTTATCTCAGAATTTAAACTAAAGAAATAATAAGTTCCTTTAAGTAGTTGTTCAATTCAGTGTGTCAGAGCTAGACTAAAACAGTAGTAGCTGGAATTCACAGGCTCAACTGGAATTCACAATAAGGCTGGAGAATTTTAAAAACTTTGTTAAATTGATCAACTTCGTCCCCTTCCCCCGCAATAGTTATAATAAAATGTCACAGGGTTTTAATAAGGTTCGCTTCTTTTCTTTCCTCAATAATAAACGGGGCTGCTCAGTATTCAGAATGGGTGGGACATAAATAAAAATTAAATTGAACAAGGGTTTATAAGCCATTACTTCTTCTTCGTCTGCGGCATTCTTTGTCGTATTTATTATTTTATTAGAATGACAGGAAAACTTCATTATTAATGTCTAGTTTAATGAATACTTTTTTCATTTTATTAGTTGAACCTTCAAAGAAAAATCAGCGATTCTAACTCATGGCGCGAGTATTCTAATGTTTCTTCAAATGTTCACCCATACTATCCGATAGATGAAGAAAGAGCTAAGAATTTTGGTTCTTCAGATTTTAGTATTTGTTTTATCCATTATAGACAGTAATTACATACTCCTCACAGTAAAGTGTTTGTAATATGAGTTGTTATTCCTCTCACAATGGCAACTTTTTAATATGTATTAATAGTTGGGTTAATTTAGTGACGACTTGAATCTATTTTGTTTAAAATAATGATGATGTCTTTTTTCAAAAATGGCTTACTTATTTTTATTTGACTGAGTTCTGTTTTAGATTTTCTTTTTTTTGTGTGTGTGTTCTTGCATTGAGATTTGAGAATTGTCTAAAAATCGTTTTGCAGTTAATCAAAGAAATTAATCATGGGGCCATTGCCGATTAGCCAATAGTGGATTGATAATTTAATTTATTTTTATTTCACTTTTTGAAACATTTTTCATACTTGTAGATAGAATAAAATTCTCATATTCACTAAATTCTGATATAAATAATATTAACTGTGGCCTTTTGATAAGCATGCTTTTTTTAACCTTCCTTTCCTACTCATTAACAACTATATTTTTAATTCACTGTATGTATTATACATAAATCACATTCAAAAGTACGCTAACAAGTCAATTTCGTGCATAAAAATCGAGTAAAAGTAATAAAAATGACTCATACATACACAATTATCCTCGAAAAAGACTCTGGAATAAAATCTGAGAACTTTTATTTGCCACCCCTTTGTGAGAATAGCTCCCGACAATGGCGAACGGAAAAATAATGGAATATTGGATTGAGTGAAGCTGCACGTGTATTCAGGCCTTTTCTCTATGCCATTTATATTGAAAAGTTCCAAGTATCGTTCTTTAATTGTTCATAAATCTCATGGAAATATTTCAACAATATTTCTAGTATAAATGGATGGTAGTGACTATTTCGCAATTTTATAGTTAATTCACAACCCTTTTGTTTTTCAGCATGGGCGTGGCCATAACAGTGCTAATTACCCCCAGACTGTTTCTTTTAGTATTGATGTAGTCCTTTGCTACGCCATTTTATTTGATAACAACTGGTCGTTTTTTACTAAATACTAAAATCAATAAAACACTAAATATTAAAATTTAAATGTGCTTATGACACTTTACGAAATTGAGCTGTTGATATATAAGTTTTTATCTTATTACCTCCGAGGTTTACTTTATTGGTGTTTACTTTATTGGTTTATTTGCCAATTTATCCAAGTCAAGTTATCTGGACCTTTCATTATAAAGAGAGGTTGCCTTCTTGTCCTTTCGCCCTCTTCTGGAAAGAACTTATATCACATCACGGTGACTACAGAACACATCAGCAGGTCTATTTCATTTCGTTTATTTAATTATACCAATGCATATTATACCAATATGCCATCGAGTATAAACAATAATAACTAATCTCCCACAAATATATTATGAGTAATGAGGTGTTTAGCCGGCTTTGGGCCTAGAATTTTCTTCATTATTGTCCGTGGTCAATTTCCCAAAATTCGTCTTGTCTTTAGTGATTAAGATTACGTTAATTAGGGATTTAGTAGAATTATGCAAGTATTTATTTCAATTATGAACATTGATATTAGAAATTCATCTTCAAAAAAAAAAAGGCGGCAACTTAACACACGGATCTTTAGCAGATTTCCCTTCAGCTTCGACAAAGGGAAAACATAAACAATTTAATCTTCTGGAAGGACACAATTTATCCACTTAATTTATTTATTAATAGATGAAATATAGCTTAAGCCAACAGGAGTGGCAAGTCATCTGTAGCTTTTAGTAGGTTTCTCTTAAGTTTTAGGAAAGCGACAAAATAAAAAAATTGAAAATACCTCCGTTATTCAAGAGTCGGATAGAAAAATGTTACTACGGTAGAGAATCTGATCACTTTACAAAGAACCGTGATTTTTATTCATTTCAGTGATAGATTATAATTCCTATAACGTTACAAAAGATGTGGCTTTTAGTTGGACAGGGTGTTTGGTTAGATTGGTTGGATTAGTTCCTGTGTTAACTTCTGAAAAAATGAAACTTTTACTTCAATAGAATGATTAGTTATAATCCCTTAGTTAACTTCTGGAAAATGCGACTTTTAATTCAATTGAGTGATTGGCAATAGTTCATTTGTTATCATCTGGAACGATGTGACTTTTGCTTTTATATAGTGATTTGTTATAATTCCTTAGTTAACTTTTGAAAAAATGAGACTTTTATTTCAATAACGTGATTTGTTATAATTCCTTTGTTAACTTCTGGAAATATGCGACTTTTACTTCAATAGAGTGATTGGTTATAATTCCTGTGTTAACTTCTGAAAAAATGCAACTTTTACTTCAATAGAGTGATTAGCTATAATCCCTTAGTTAACTTCTGGAAAATGCGACTTTTAATTCAATAGAGTGATTGACAATAGTTCATTTGTTATCTTCTGGAAAGATGCGACTTTTACTTCAATAGAGTGATTGGTTATAATTCCTTCGTTAGCTTCTGAAAAGATGCGACTTTTACTTCAATAGAGTGATTGGTTATAATTCCTTCGTTAGCTTCTGGAAAGTTGCGACTTTTACTTCAATAGAGTGATTGGTTATAATTCCTTCGTTAGCTTCTGAAAAGATGCGACTTTTACTTCAATAGAGTGATTGGTTATAATTCCTTCGTTAGCATCTGAAAAGATGCGACTTTTACATCAATAGAGTTATTGGTTATAATTCCTTCGTTATCTTCTGAAAAGATGCGACTTTTACTTCAATAGAGTGATTGGTTATAATTCCTTCGTTAGCATCTGAAAAGATGCGACTTTTAATTCAATAGAGTGATTGGTTATAATTCCTTCGTTAGCTTCTGAAAAGATGCGACTTTTACTTCAATAGAGTGATTGGTTATAATTCCTTCGTTAGCATCTGAAAAGATGCGACTTTTACTTCAATAGAGTGATTGGTTATAATTCCTTCGTTAGCTTCTGGAAAGTTGCGACTTTTACTTCAATAGAGTGATTGGTTATAATTGTTTTGTTAGCTTCTGGAAATATAAGACTTTCACTTCAATAGAGTGATTGGTTATAATGTTTTTGTAAACTTGTATGTTTTTTAATAAACATAAACTTGTAATGTTTTGTGTTTTGTATAAACTTGTATTGTTTTGTGTTTTGTATGTGTCCTTCCACAAGCCGTGTCAGTCGGAGAATGGCTTAAAAACCATGGCGGGTCAAGTCAGCTGATTTATATCGATACGTCTCGAAATTAAAATATATCGATTATCCTTAATCCCTAAGTCCAGTCTAAATAGTAAACGAGATATTTATAATGGATCAACTATCACTTTAAAGTTTCTAAAAAATCAAAAAATATATAATTCACATGTTTTAATTCTGTTTCCTTATTGGTCGCTTTATTTTATTTTTTATGACGTGTATATTCTCTATTATCCTCCTTGTACTTTTATTTCTTTCTTTTTCTATTATACTTAAAACCAAAGTTATGGTTGTATTTAATCGCGTGGTTATCTAGGGACGTTTTATTTTCTTTATGATCAACGTTTATCACCTGTTGGCTGATTCATCATTTGGGAAATTGCAATGATTACCCTATATAACATTTATTGCAATCCATACAATTTATTTTATATAAATTATATTTGGTATCGGTTAATTTTAGGTTATTTATTTATTTTTTTCTATGGCTGAAGCTATTTTTCACTCTTTCTTGATATTTTCAAGTGATTTGTCCAATATCTTTACATACCGACGAAATCTTCCTGGCTACTTCGGGGTTCTAATTCATTGTAGAATACATTTTTGTTTCTGTATATTTTTTGCATATATTTACAAAATTAGTGTTCTTTTGGTTGTATATGTATATTTATATTTTCCTTAGCCGCTATTTTATTGTCAGTTCTATTATTTTAGAAATGATGAATTTTTATTTATTATTAGAAGATGAAATATAGGTCGAATGAAAACTATAAGCCACCATATACAAACAGTAATGAGTAACCTCCCATAATAAGGGTCCCATGTGCCGAATTTGTGTGGCATTAGAGGCGATATTGGATTAGATTAGTGTATCTGGGAGATACATAAATTGACAGGGGCCGGAGTGCGGAGCCCAGATAAGGACTGCATGTAAATACAGCCCTGAAGAAGAGCCGCTCCTAAACTTGTAGATTGAATATATAGATATATATGGCTGCTCTTATCCAGTTTTATGTTTCTATTTAGTAAGTCATTGTTTTTTATGGCGCTCTTCTTATCGAACGCCGCCCTGTTTACTCTTTACAGCGCATTTAAGGCCCGCATACAGTCTCTGGATCAGCCGGAGCTGCAATGCCTAGACAAATAAATATATTTTTCCTCGAGTTCATATTATTTATATTTTTATCCCTCCGAATTAATGTTCTGGACAATTTATATTTGTAATATATTCCACCCTTGCGTTAGAAGATAAATCTAGTGTATGGCCTGCTTCGAAACATTTTATAGTTTCCATGAAACAAAGGCCTTGACAGAAATATTATAAGTACAGAAATTACTTCCAGTAGCCGCTGAATTCTTACATCTCTAGTTTATGTTATCATGAGTGCCTTGATTTCGCATGAACTAAATAAATTTTCAGCGTTCACTTCTACTTAGATATTTTTTACGAAATTTATCATGACATTCCTGCTTTTAGCATATACTTAATACTACCATAATCAGGGGATAAAACTGAAGGGTATATCAAAGTTCTGCAAGCTTATATTCACTAGTGACCGTCGTTAAGCAGGTTACAAGTGCTACGAATGATGGATCTCTAAGACTTCCTTAGAGTTTTTATTACTGGATTGTGTTATTTAGAGAGTCCATCGTAACACCATCTGTTCAGTCACAAAGAACAGTCTGATTTGGTTGGGTTATATATATATATATATATATATATATATATATATATATATATATATATATATACACACACACACTGACAGGCAAAAAATTCCACGCACTTGTAAAAAAAGTTTTATTTGTATATAATACATGGTTTTTGTAGATAATACTTAGTATTTATGAAATTTTATAATCTTTTTTACCTTTAATAGCATTTTATCAATTATTAAATGTGTGTTTACAATTAAAATCAAAATGTGATTGGCTAAGAAAATTTTGAAAAAATAAAAAAAATTGAAAAACAAACCATTGTTATTCCAGAAAAAAATAATGAGATCATCGTTTAGTAGCGCGTGTTTCCTCCTCTTGCCCTTATTACTTCTTGAAGACGCCTCGGCATACTTTCCACCAGGCGGGAAATGTCCCTTTGCTGGAGGATAGCCCATTCCTCCCGAAGAGCCCTTTCAAGGTCCTGCAGTGTATCAGGAAGTGTTGCACGCGTTCTTATTCGTCTTCCCAGGTTATCCCATAAACGTTCAATGGGGTTCAAATCTGGAGAACGTGCTGGCCAGGCTAAAACCTCAATGTTGTTCTGATGAAGGAACGCCTACACTATGCGGGCGACATGTGGGCGTGCATTATCGTGCATTAGAATAGAACGATCACCGATTTCGTCGAGGATGGCAACACATGAGGTTCCAAAATCTCATTTACATAGCTAATGGCCGTCAAAGACCCTCCACGAACAACAACCAATTCTGTGCGAAGCTCCATTGAAATCCCAGCCCACACCAGTAAGGATCCACGTTGAAAAGGTTGGCTCTGGGTAAAATTACAGGCTGGATATCTACCATTTCTTCTTCTTCACGTCCATCTGGAGGTCGAAGAGCGAACCTCGATTTATCTTAAAAAATTACAGCACTCCATTCGTCCATGGTCCAATTGCTGTGATCTCTAGCAAAAGCCAGCCGTGTAACTCTGTGAGTTCTGGTCAACTCTGGTCCTCTTACTGGACGAAAAGCCATTAATCCATGCTCATTCAATCTTCTCCGAGCAGTACGTTCAGAAATTTGCACACCTCGAACTTCTTCGAGCTGATGAATCGCTTCAACAACGGTAAGGAGCCGGTTTCGTAAAATTCTTAAAGTCAAAAACCGGTCATCCCGTGGTTCTGTTACCCTGGGCCGTCCAGAACCGGGCCTTCTATTGTAAGAACGTCACACCCTCTTCAACGTACAACCCATCTCCCAAACCGTTTCCCGACGACGTTTAAAATTTTGTAGACTCCCTCAACCACATGAATCGTGAATGTTAACAGAGATATTTGGATTTTAAAATTTTCGGCTTTCAGTAATCACCCATTCCTACTCAAGTCATATTAGCTATAAGCTGTTATATCGTGAATCACTTGATTAGAATGTTAAATACCAAATATTGTTTTCATTGAACTTTTACTTTTCGAGATCCATTCAAACACGTTATGTGATGATGTCATCTATTAAGATTTTTCGATTTTTACTCAAAAATGTATATTTAATTTACACCATACTAGATATTTTACCGTTTCATTCAACACTGGTCATCTTATTTGGTTTTGACAGTGACGAGACAAGTCTATTCCAAGGAATAGTGGGGGTTTAGATGGAGGGAAAAATCAAAATATCTCCTTTATTATGAGTCGGATAGGAAAATGTTATACATACAATCTTGTTAAACTATTGACTTTCTACAATTGCTGTGCTATGCGTTTTTTCCGTAACTTAAGTACTAACCGAGTTATTAGTACTTTCTTCCTTCTACCGTCAGTACACAGGTGGTTCTGAATGTCTCATGATGCAGAGTCGGCACTGGCGAATATCTTTGGTATAGTACTTCATCCACTGAACCTAATCAAACACCAAGCTAAATAAAATTTGATGTGCAAGCAATGCCAAATCGACTAGAGTAGTTGACATTTTATTTCCATAGCTAATTAAAATTGAATGGTTTGGAAAAGTAACGGAACTATGCAAATTACAGTGTATGAGGAATACAAGCAGAGAGAATACAAAATGTACGGTATGACTATTTGGGTTGTGTTCGGTTCAGTTGTTGGAAGTTTCACGCACAAATTTCCCCACAAATATGAGTTGTTTCGTTTAGTGGACATGTTGACAAGATGGAGCCCCAACGCTGGATGAATGGGAAGCAGGATTCGGATGGTGTTTACGGCGACAGCTTGAAATAGTCCATAGCTCGTCGACGTGACCAGAAAGGGAAATAAAATGGCGGACAATGGAGAACAAATGTTCGATGTGCTGATGAGATGTGATTGCTCTGTTCGGCCCTTCACCTCTCATTCAACAATTCCCCTTTTGCTTCTCACTATTTTGGTTTGTTGTACAAGGTTTTGTGAAATGCACAAACACGGCCGGGGATTTTCAGAATTCCTAGAATTTTGGTTATGTGTGCCAGATGAATCAACAATCTTAATTAAATATGGATTAATGTGTATTCCGAATGGCAAGTCACTGGTTAAATGTTTTAGGAGATTCCCCCTAAGGGAAATCAACCTTATTAAGGTCATACTCTTGACGCCATTTTAAAAACTCTTAATATCTCCATTATTATGCGTCGGGTTGAAAAACTGTATAGAACTAATCTTATTGCAAATGTAATTTTCTACAAATGTTGTTATGCACGTTTTTTTCACTATCTTGATTATTAACCGAGACATTTGCATATTTTATAATCTCATTCTTACTCATGTCATATCAGTAATTGTTTTTCTTTCCGGTGGGAAGTTGGCAGACCTCTTTGTTTAAATTTCGGACTCTTCCCATCGGGAGGTTATTAAAATTGACTTAAAGATTTCTTATTACCGTTTGTATTTAATCACTTAATATTGATGGTGCCGTTGTTTTATCAGCATGTAGATTAATCAATTGCTAAACTTCACGAGAGACATCTGCTAAGTTACGCAGCCCCTGGTAGACGGAATTATTTTAAGCTGTGAAAGTTTTCTAAGATTTGTCTCCCATTTATAATAGCTCCTTTAAAAAGCAATTGAAATGAGAATATGTTCATTTGAACTTCGGCAAGAAGGACTTATTAATCGTAGCCTTTTTTTGAAAAATTCCCACATAAAAAAAGTATGATAAAATTAAATAATAATTTATGAATAAAAAATCTATTCTTTAATGTACGTTATATAATATTTCTCTATTTATGTGTGGCTTTAGGTTCCTCTTTGACTCGCCGCATGACACGCTTGACTGGTTTTAATTAAAACGGGCTTTACAGCGAAATTAATTAGTGAACAACTATTTCGTAGGTTAAAATAAAACGGAATGTCTTTGACTTTTATTTATTTAGAATTCCGTACCACTGAGACGAGGTAGAAACTTTTTGAAAACGGAAATGTCTTTGTGCTCCAAGTTCAAGTATTTTCTTTGTTTTAATTAGTCTGGCATAAATATTGGCAAATGCGTTCTCTTCTAAACCCGAATTATTTTATTCGTATAAACTTCATTAATTGTTTTGTCTTTTTTACTTTATTAGGGTTTACAAATCTTTTGAAAAGCATTTAAAAATATGTATATGGAAAATTGATGTTTCAAAAAATGCAGTTAGGAAGTAATGGGAAAAATAAAGAATATTTATGTTCATAAGTTATTTATTTGATTTCATATTAATATTATAATTAAGTTCATATTTATTATTCAGTTCATTATATCATATTTTAATTCACTTATTTAACATACTCAATAATAATTAAGTATTTTTGTAAAGTAGCTTTCTTTTATGATTTACAAAATAACGTTGTAATATATATTCATACAGTGTGTCTCACTGCTTTAGATAAATTAGTGCATTTATTTTCTGTAAATAGAGTTTTGCTTGACAAGAAAAATTAAAAGATTGGAGATTGAGTGGTTTGTTCACTAACTGAGTTACTAGTCAAAAAATTGTTTTAGGATAGCACTATAGTAATTAAATATGTTGGTTTCTTAGTCAACAAATGAGCTGACTTCATATCTTCTACGAAGGAGTGATGGTCATTTGAAGAAATGTGTCGAAAATTGCGTTGTGAGTGAAACCTCAGGAGCTGATTAGACTTTCACTTAGGAATATTTTCACTTAAGGGTTTTATGAGCAGTTCAGATAGTATTATTTTAGCAGATTTTCCATAAGATTAATGAGCTATTAGGTTCGTACTCATGGCGTGGTTCTGAAAAATTTCAGATGCCCATCAATCCTAACAAGGAGATGACGAAAATGAGTTCTGTTCATAATAATAAATGATATTATTCAGATTATTATTATTGACATTGCAGTGCCCAATGATGAGAATATTCGAAAATCCCATGCCGAAAAATTAAGAAAAGTCCGTCACGCAGGGGCTGCGTAAACTAAGCAGATTTCCCACGTGAAGTTTTACAATAGAGAAATCTGCCTAATAACAGCTGTAGTAGTAAGAAACCTCTAAACCTATTCAGGAGAAACGAATAGTTACGAAAACGGCCGCCAGAGCTCACGGCAGAAAGTCCGAACATTTGACTGCTGCCGAGCACACGCAGAATACAAATGCAAATATCTCAGTTAATATTCAGGATACAGAATAAATGTATAGAACAATATTTATAGTAAATTTAATTTGCAATAAGATTGATTCTGTAATCTTTTTCGATCCGACGTATATTAACGGAGATATTTCGAAAATCCTCCCATCTAAACCCCCCACCCTCCCACTGGTCCGATTTCAGCCGTTAACGAACTTGGTCTTTCTTTTTACATAAAAAAAACTAAATATCTAGTTTGGAAACGATCAAAGAAAAATAGCGCCCGCTAGAGCGTAACCAGACATATATATATATATATATATATATATATATATATATATATATATATATATATATATATATATATATATATATCTATATATATATATATATATATAAATATATATATAGAGATAGATATATATACCGTTTTGAACGGTCCTCATTTTCGTCATCTACTAGGGACATTTGAAGAAAAATCTCGAAAATTCTGTCATGAGTACAACCTCAATAGCTGATTTCCCTTAGGGGAAATCTGCTAAAATATCAAGAATTGGCTATCAAGCTCAAAGAGGTATACAAACTGAAATCTGCCATAGTTACGCCTATTATTGTAAGTTCAAATGGGCTCGTGCCAAAAACAACAATAGCAGGCACCAAGAATTTAAATCTGCCAACAACAATTATAAAAGAAGCACAGCAAGGGGTACTTCTTGATACTGCCAGAATCGTGCGTAAATTTTTAAATTCCCATAACATGTCACAACCACAAACTCCATATTGGTTAGATGTTCCCCCGACATGGATTTTACTCCAGTTTTCACTGAGTAAAAACTTCCCCCATAATAATAATAATAATAACAATATATATATATATGTCTATTAACGCTCTAGTGGTCGTAATTTTGGTTTGATCGTTACCAAACGCGATATTTACTTCTTTTATGAAAAAAGAAAAATCAATTTCGTTAATGGCTGAAATTGGATCAGTGTGGTTAAGAGGGGAGGATTTTCAAAAATTCGAAATATCTCCGGATCGAAAACTTGTATAGAACCAATCTTATTGCAAATTAAATTTACTATTATTATTGTTATATACATTACATACATCTTTTCTCTCTTGAGTATTAACCGGGATATTAACATTTGTATTAAGTGGGTGCGGATAACGGACGAGATGAGATCGGCTGATCGGTCGGTTCTATTCCTGGGTTTCCGCCGAAAGCTAGTTCGGCCGTTTCCGTTCGGCTCTCGTGAAATTGGTTTAGAGATTCGTTACTACTACTGATACTAGTATGCAGATTTCTCTATTGTAAAACTTTACGTTGGAAATCTGCTTAGTTTACGCAAAAACTGCGTGACGGACTTTTTTTTTATGAACTCAACAAGGGTTTGCTGTGATGTATAACTCTACTGAGTTCTCTGATAAACATTTGTCAAGTTCCCCACATTTAGGACCTCCCTCCCAAATAATGGGTAAAAAAAGTTGCCCAAAAGATTACTGCAAAAAATGTTTATTTACAACAAGATTCATATTGATGCTAAATTTCTGGATATCAGTATAAGGTTCGTAAAGGTATATTATAAGTGTGGCATCCGATTGGACATACCAACAAAATGGCAGGTCTAGAAAAGTTCTTGTGGAAGACAAGGGACCTAAAAAGTTTAATTGAATCAGTGGGAAAACTTATCTGGCAAGTTAGTTTATTTTTTAAACTGTGAGATTTGATAATAACGAAGGAACCTCAAGTCGTAATTTCGTGACGTTCATGTTTAGGGGAGGAAAAACGCCTCGAAGGGTTTGTCACTCGTTTATCAAGAAAGATGTTGCCATGCCTTCACAAGTTTACCGTTTCATATTAGGTTAAGACGGTGGAGGGGGGGAGGTCTTTATGATTTATTCTGTCACCGCCTCCTAGCGGACCTTTTAAAAAGTTTTTCTTCACCTCGCCGCAAATATTTCAGCCCGCAACTTTACAACTTTGAATAATTTGTTGTCTGATGTTTCCTTCAGCTCTCGACGCCCCTTCCGCATTTTACACAACTCGTTCCGTGGAGCTACGCCCCCATTTTATTTCTCTTCTTCTTCAGCTTGTGATTTGACAACGTCAGTGAATATTCTCTACGGCCTCGGCTTCATGCGTCCTATAAAATGTTTAACGTGTTTTCGCCTCCTCATCTCTTATTACTAACCTCGAGCCGGCTTTCATATTCATATCCTCCAGGGTCCCAAATGGAACTTTCATATAACTGAAATTAATTCAGCCCCTTGAAAGATGAGCATCACTCCATTTTAATATATTCCAGCAGATTTGAGAATTACTAAAAGAAAAATATCTTAAATATTTTATCATGTCTAGCCTGGCACATTAATGGCTTGCATTCCAGTAATAATTTTCACATTTAAAAAACACTGTCACAGTGGCTGAATAGCGTAAGTAAAATAGTTCTTATTATACTCCGGTCCTATTTGTTATTTGCATATATATTTAAAAAAATAAAATACTCCACCAATAATCTTCTAGATTTCAATATTCATAAGCATACAGCAGTTGGTGGAAAAAACCGCACGTCTTCACTATAAACCACAATAAATTTCTGATTATGCTTTCGAATGTAAAACATACATATTATCCAAAATATTTCCAATACTACAATATTTTATCCAAATTTTACAATTTGTCTTCGAACCTAAAAAAATCTAGCCATTATTGTTATATAACTCCAAAGCGCATAAACACCAACCACAAGAGGTATTAGAAATTAATAATAATTTCAATTAAATGAATAGTCTTTAAAATACAAATATTCCATACCGTCTTCCCCTAATAGACTGACAGATATTGTAGTGTGAATTACTAATGTTTTTCCATTAGAGCATTTTATTATTTTAAGGGTAACGATTTAATTTTAAACGCTGTAATTCGATGTTAGGCTTCTTAGATATGTTTTAAAACTACTTAAGTTTGTCAACTTCATAAATTTTTGGTTTTTAGACATCAATGGAATGATTTGGGCCTTTTGACTAAGCCTGAACCCATTTTGACTATTTCCGGTATGACGTCTATACGTTTATAAGTATGTGTACAAGCCGTGTAGCTCAAAGTCTGCTTGCCTTAGCAAATTGAAAATGCATATTTGGGATTGATTTAACGTCTAATTGTCCATCTTCCATTTGATTGAAACACATCAATAATAACCATGGGCTTAGAGTAGGCTTAAAATATAAAAATTTCAATTTTATTGAACGTGTGGTCATTTTTTTTCTCTACCTGCAGTGAGATAGAAACGTCCCTCACGCAGGGGCTGCTTACACTAAGCAGATTTCCCACATGTGCTACATATTTGCATTTATCTCAAAAAGTAAATGTGTATTGAAAACAATACTTGGCATTTATCCTTGAAATATGTTAATATGACATGAGTAGGAAGGAGGTCTACTGATGAGTAGGAGGGGGGGGGGTCTTACAGAAGGCCGAAAACTATGAAAAGCAAGTATCTCGGTTAATAATGCTGAAAGTGAAAAAATGAACATTTTCAATAAGATTGGTTCTATACAATTTTTCGATTCGATGCATAATAATGGAGATATTAATAATTTTCGAAAATTCTCCCCTCTAAACCCCAGTTGGGACACTTTTTACATTTCAGACATTAACGAACTTGATCTTTCTTTTTACATAGAACCATTAAATGTCGATTTTGGTAACAATTAAACCAGAATTTCGTCCACTAGAGCGGTAACTGACAAGTATATATATACAATTTGAACGGACCTTTTTTCCGTCATCTTCTAGGTAGGATCGATGGACGTTTGAAGAAAGTTTTCGAGAATCGCGTCATGAGTGCGACCTCAATAGCTGATTTCCCTTTAGGGAAACCTGCTAAAATGTTATATGATCTAGTGTGTAGTTATTTATTAATTTAGTTTCCTACAGTTATTGAAATGTAAATTTCTTTTGTAGTGAGTGTCATTATTTGATGACTGTCAAGTGAGATCATTGTACTACAATATTTAGCTTTCATATTTTTACAGTTATCATCTTAAGTCCAAATTATATTACAAGTCGTGTTTACATAGGGTTCTTATTAAATTAAAATAGAATAGGATAAGAGAATAGATGGAGGAAGAACAGTAAGGTGTCCAGCACGTGGGAAATCGTCTCAGTTTACGCAGCTACGGAATAAGGGACTTTTTTCACAGTCGGCATCACCTATTTGTCAACTGGAGTAATAAGCTTACCTGCGTAAGGTCTTTTCTTCCCCTTTTTCCGTAGGTAATTACGCTCTTTTGAATCGCTCGTAAAAAAGGAGCTTACAACTTCGTTGAATGAAGAAGGGAATTCAGACAACCAAAGGATATTTCGTGCACGACTTCACAAAGAATTACTGTATATTGCGAACAATAGTAACTTGGAGAATAATACCTCGAGGGCAGTTAAATTTCAAGTCTGGAGGCTTTATCTGGAGGGGAGCGTCTGTGCGAGAAACCCCTAATATGAGTTCCACGTTCCAGCAGCTTATAGAGGAAAGGTAAATCTTTCAGCCGTAGAGAACATTCCAAAGAACTCAAACTCAAAGCCCGGGCTCTTTTACTGTCTCTTTAATTAAAACTCCGAATGCCTTTTCTCAAAGCGCCACTGATTCCTTTCTTTTTTTTTATTTTTTCTTCCTTCTTTTTGTCCTTCAAATCCTGAGTTTTTTTTTTCACTCGAAATTACTTCGATGTATCTCTGTCGTCTATCTCTTTCACAAGCATTCTTTTCCAGGTTTGAAATTAGCTGTAGTGAGTGACCTTTTCAAACGACACAAGACACACGCCGGAGAAGTCTGAAGCTCTTTTATCCTGCGGATATTAGGAAAGCTTTGTTTTTCATAGAGGATTTTTTTAAAAAAATAAGAGATTCGTATCAAGTAGCCTATAAACAGAACGAATATACAGATCACCCTACTGAGCTTTCCTAACTCCTTTCACCCGTCAGACGAACAGGGCGAAGAGAAAATAATGAAAGTCCATCTCTACAAATAATCCTTTGCTAAGCAGAAAGTCACTTATGAATTATAAAAAAAATCATTAGATTTTTCGTGGGCCATGACCACTTTTTTCACTTATTTATACCTAAGTAATGCTTTGTTTTTGGCGATGCGCTACCACCAGGAAATGGCGTGGCAAATTTTGAGTTGCATCACAGCACCTGTTCACGCTAGTACATCCAATTAATGTCTCAACAAGTTACAAAACTGCCTCAGAGAGGTTGTCAAGGACGTGAATTAAGACTTGAAGAATACTGCCAAGAGTTAATTTTTTTTAACTATGATTTTAAGAACCCAAAGCTACTATAACGTTCATATATGGAATAGTTTCATATTGAATTTGGAGATTATTTTCTGAAAGGCCCTTCATGATTTAAAATTTTACGTAGTAGAAATATACTAGAAAAAAAATCAACGGCTTCTAGTATATATTTCAAGATCTTTTTACAGAGGCTTCTCATTACATAGAAAATACAGAATAGAATGTGATACGATTTCGTGAGTATGTCATTTTAGAAAGTGAGAAATTGCTTAGTTTACACTACGTGCCTGTTGACTTTTATTACCTTTGTTAGACGGTTAGTGCCGTTGTTTATTAGTTACGATTGGCTTTTAACAACCTCGATATAAAACTGAACAAGAGATAGCGTTTTATTTCGAGACAAGATAAGTTGCTGGTTGATCGTGTTAAAGTTTTAATCTATTTTACTCCTTAGATACTAAAAAAGCGCTATTATGTAATTTAATTGTTTATTCCATTGATAAGATTCCAATGTTAATCTTTTAGGAACTTTTACAACAACTTTTTTGCATTATGGAACAATTAATTAAACGTGCTTATTAAAAAGAAATGTGTTCCTATGTGACAATATAAATGGGTCCATGTATTGTTATATTGTATTTCATGAATTTTAATTGATTCAGGGCCTCATAAACTGTTCTTTTTAGTTTTTTTGGGTAATCAATTCAAATAATGTTCTAATTGTTATTAGAAACTATTATCGAAATTTTTCTTTCAAAAATTTCATCGTTTGCGTTAAAAAAAATTCTATATTAATGTACCTGAAATAAAGTTGAATGTTGTGAACTACTTTCATCGATAATTTCCATAATTGTTTCACATCGTCTTTACAGTAGGTTCCTTATTAATATTGTTACGTTTTATTACAAAACCAGTAATAAACGTTGTTAATAAGAGTTCGTTTGGATTGCAAAATTAAACACACACAATTTTCACAGTTTTTATCACTGCACAATTCATTTAACAATGCACATTACACTTGGTTAATTATTCTTAATTACTACTCACAGTATGCACTGATAGCGTCACTGTTCTTCAGATTACACAGTCCAATTATTCACTCACGATCACTGAACTTCCCAAAAAGACGGCACTGCACTGTCTTAAACCCGGCACTATAATGTTACTTACAGAGTCACGGCACAACACTGTTCTTCTTATAAAAACATTTTACCGCACTGCACTAAGTCGCCCTGTAGCACTGATGTGACCATCAAGCCGAGAATAAAAAAAAAACTGTAGGCCGAGCTGTACACGCTTATATAGAGGAGAGGAGAAACATCAAAAGATGAGGCCGAGACTCTTCCAGAAAGGACTGGTAGGGACTAGGAGGGGCTCGAACATTAGCGGCACCCTTTGATCTCCTCCACACTCCCCAAACATGTGAACATCTCTGTCCAATTCTTTCAAGTATTTAATTTTCGCAACAATATGCTCTACCGAAGTAGATGGTGCATATGAGCTACAGCTTTTTAATATTAACTACCAAATAATGACGATTTTTTAAAGTTTCTATTGAAAAGATTGGAGTTCCTAGAAGCCCCAACTTCTTAACCAGTCAACGAAAATAAGCTACGAATTTTGGTATAATTGGCTAGCCAGTACCAGCCTTGAGGTTCTACCAACTGAACAAGTTGCCTTTCAAGTATTTTAACGGGAGTAGATATGATACCTCCAATTCATTTTTTTTTTGTTCCTTCTTTCATAATTGTTTTCAATTACTCCATGTTAGAAAGATAAGAGAATAATTAAAAAATTTAGTTTTTACCAGTCATTAGTGACTCTAAGCAGTCTACTGTTGAGTAGCAATATAATGCCTTTCTCCGTGGATGTATAGGACTTCTTCTTGATGCCTTTGTTGTTAGAATCCTCATAAAAAAAACTAAAAAAACAAGTGAAACCAATCTGAATCCCTTTCATTAATACAAATCTCGTGGACTTCCCTGTTCAAGAGAACGCTCCAAAGATTGGCCATTAAATTTTAAACCATTTTAACTCTAATGCTTCGAGAATAACTATCATTCAATGCTAATAAATGCACCAGGGTGTACCTATGTGCCCACGTTATTATAGAGCACATAATGGACTCACCTAATTTAAATGGAAATAGATGTAAATGGGCAAAGGTAGCATGTAACCAGTTAGCTAAATATGCTTGTATTAAAGGGGTTTGCATCTCTATAATACTCCAAATCTGACATTAAATAAACAGGGATGTTGCACAAAAAAGCGGCGAGATGAAAGGATAATATATATCCACTATCTGTAAATACTGACAGCCAAGTTCCAGGAAATGAAAGGCATGTAATCCATCAAAGCACTTCTGGCGAATCAAACCACAAAGATCTGCATTCAATGGGAATATATACATAAAATTCGAGTGCAAACAATGTTCTTAAATAATATTGCAATTCTTCTCCCATTTTGTGTAAAGATGACGTTAATGCGGCAAATGAGTTACATCATCGAACTAGTAAATCGTTATTCCTGTAATTAATGTTGGCATTCCAACAGAAAAACCTTTACCTTTCATTTCTGAGTACCTCGTGGCCAACTGTAAACATGGCTTCCTAGAAACAGAGACTTTTCACCCTGTTCACTCAACCAACGCAGCTTATCTACCAACATACAACCAGTGATTCGTTATCAGATTTTTAACATATCAAGGAATCTATCTAAATTACACCAACTATTAACCAAGGACTAAGATTGAGTTATTCCAAGTAAATTGACGATCCTCATTACTAAGTCTCTGGAAAATGTTCTTAGATGGTGAAAAAAAATAGTATTTCAGATGGGGCTTTTTGGTCTGTTTCAGTCACTAGACTCTTACTGCACCAGGAATAACAAAAGAGGATATTATAAAATCGTGATTTAAATTTATTTACAATGAACTAATTTCAGTTTTTGAAAAACATAACAGTTCACTTATTCATACAAGCGCTCAAAATCTCATAAGTGAGTGAGTGTTTTTAATTAATTTGATTTGACTAAACATAAACGAAAAGCAGTTTAATAACATCAGTGATAGTGTCTATGAATAATGTATATGCAATGATAATAAAAATACGCGTTTTTCATTCCTTCATTAGACTGAACCGTTCATGTTTCTTCCCTTCATTACGTTTGGAAAATCATTAATGATATAGTACATATTATACCAATATAATTAACTGTCAATTATGTTTGTTTCCGAATGGATTGTAAAATAGCTACGTGTAATGGACGATCAGTCTACAATATCAGCATCTACCTATAGTTGATATGCCAACGAGTAAATCAGTGAGTGGGCACTCTCCGAAATTCCACTTATGTTGTATTAGACAGTGTTACGTCACCAACAAGAAAAACTACTCTCAACATATTTAAATAAAGCTACGAACAAATTTTACAGTAGCATTTATATATAAACTTTAGTTATTCTACTCAAAAGCGATAAATAGTCAAACCAGTGGATATAAAAAATAAGATGTAATATAAAGAGATAGATAGTTAGGCTTTATTGTAAAAGGACAAGAGCTCCTCTCTTACAGACAATTGAAATGCATGCTTATTATTATACTATTTTCAAAATTAGCCCTAATGACTAGTTATAAATAATACATTATTTATATATTACTAAAGATATATAAAATTAAAACTTATATAAAAATGCTTTTGCCATATCCCTTCTCGGTCGTTAGAAAATGATTAATGAAGGCCCTTCGGAAAGATGATGATGTTTTCATTTCTTTAGGTAAAGCATTGGTTCTGCAGGCTGCCAGGTGGGGAGAGATAGGGAGAGAGAGAGAGAGAGAGAGAGAGAGAGAGAGAGAGAGAGAGAGAGAGAGAGAGAGAGAGAGAGAGAGAGAGAGAGATTGACAGTAGTAATATTAATAAATAAATAAAGATAAAATATGCTTTTTAACAAAATGTTGGGAATGGAAAATTCATCGGGACATGACAAACAAGATCTCATCCCCCGGTTGGTCCCAAGACTACATTGTTAAGGTCAGCTCAACTACAGAGGCGTATAAACAACACAAGATAAACAAACAGCCAGACTGAAGGTGAACCAATAGCTGGCCATTCGCTTACATAAATACAGGAGCTTTCAAGTAAATACACACAACAACTTCCGACAGGTTGGTGCCATCTTATCCAAAGCGTTTCCCAGTACAGCCAGTAATGAAGTCGTCTACCGACAACCAATATGTCATACTAATTGACCTTTTCCTCGAAACTGTAATCAAACTAAATGATAAAAATAAAAAATAAACTTTCTATAAGCTAAGACAAATGTTCTGTTTCAGATAACGTGGGTTAGACAGCAAGAAGCGAAGCGAAGAATAAAGAGAGATGTGGAGATGGCGACTGCTCTGCCTCCTATCCGACCTGTCTTCCCTGACCCCCTCTACCATCAGCAGTGGTATCTCGTGAGTACTTAATCCTTTATTATTTTATTTATCTTATATAATTGTTTTTATTGGTTCATCACAATTTTAGCATATATTCCTTAAGGAAAATCGGCTCATGAGGTACTCCTGTACTCATGTACTTCTGACAGTGATTTCCGAAAAATGTCTTCAAATGTTCATCGATTCTGCCCAGGAGTTGACGATAATGAGGTCAATGTTTTTTTTAATATTAGTATTACATGATCCATTGAATGATTGGGAAATATTTCACCCCACTTCACTTGAACTGAGAACGATATGACATGTACAACGCCGAGAAAAACGTCTACAATGAAATCATGTATAATAATCCTGTATCCGTCTACTAAGAATCATGGATCTCAAAACGTTAGACGGTTGGCGAAAGCGGATAATCCTTTTTCAGCTGATTAGTTGTCTCATCTCTTTTCACCTTCCTTGACTGGCAATTCAAAGTAAAATCTGTTTTTGTTTTTTTTTTAATAAAGGTTTGTCATATATTTTCTAAACTTACTTAAATGGGTTAACATGGAAAGAACGTATATGTGACTCAAAAACTAAGAGGCGTACTTTAAAAACACATTAGGATTCGAAAGAAACCAAAGGAACATAACATTCATTTTAGTTCAGATACATTAATAAAGACATTTTTAAAAAAGAAAAATTTCGATAACCGAATAACAATTAGAACATTATTTGAATTCATGTCCCAAAAAACTAAAAAGAATAGATTATTAGACCCTGAATCAATTAAAATACATGAAATTCAATATAACAATATATGGATCCATTAATATTGTCACATAGGAACAAATTTATGTTTAAGAAGTGCGTTGTTTATTAAATTGCTACATGATGCAAAAAGAAGTAGCTGTAAAAGCACACACAAACAAAACGTACCACAAACAAAACACCACACTCCCTGAATCCTTCCAACTCGATAACGAAACCCTCCCCATTTCCCGCTCCATCTGCTACCTAGGCGTCCACCTAGATAGATACCTCTCCTTCTCCACCCACATCCACAACACCATCAAGTCCGTTAAATACAAGTACCGATCCCTCAATTACCTCCTCACCTCTCCCGTCCTCAGCCTCCGCCTTAAACTTCTGATATTGAAAGGCGTGATCCAACCTGCCCTCCTATATGGTTCCCCTGTCCTAAGATACCTTACCAAAACCTCCCTATCCGACCTCCATTCCTTCCAGAACGGACTCGTCCGTAAGATTGTCCGGCATACCTCCCTCCAACGTGCCCCCAACCGGATAATCCATCCCACCCTAGACCTAGAACGTATTTCCCAAACCATTTCCCGCCGACATATAAAATTTTATGATTCCCTCCAATATATGGACAACCCCCTATATTCTTCCCTCCAACCCCCTCCTTAGCCGGTACGTTGGCGAAAGGCGGTCGAAGACTTCGAACCCCTGGTCGACGTTACCGACTGTTGAATCCTTACGACACTGCTCGGGCACGGGGCACTAACTCACAACCATCATATGGCCGTCTAGTTTAGTTTAGGATATTTAGTTTTATTTTAGCTTTATTTTATTATTTAGGATTAGTTAGTTTAGTCTAGTTTAGATTTTAATTACGGCGTCTTCCTTGCTTCCTCCGCTTACAGCGACCGCGCTTTGGGCCTGTGACCAGCATGCCCGGTCACAGTCTTAGTGTTAAGTTAGGTTATTTATCTTTAAGTCTTTCTTCTTTTCTTTCTCACCTCCTCTCCTACTATCACTATCCTCTCTTCTTTCGTTTTCTCCTATCCTCACCACCCACCCGGTACCGCCAGATTCCGGGTCACCCACAATCCTTAGTTCTATTTACCCCCTCAACAACTCACAACCCCCCCTTATAATAGAGCTCGAGTGTTCAGTAGAAGGGGAACTGTCGGGACGACCACGGCAGGTCACTCTGTCTCCCAACCATCAACTAATTCCCTTTCTGGATCTCGGGTAAAAAAAAAAAAAAAAAAAAAATCCTTGGTGAAGACGAAAGGTTACTCAAGTGGCTGCCAAATAAAACTCAACTAAACAGCTTCAGGGAATGATGATTTGAGGAGGCTGAGGGTCCGAATTTGGAAGAACGTGTGAGTTGAATTGCCGAAATGGTGAATGTAGTTCAAAACCTCAGGAGGCAACTGTGTTTCTGTTCTTTTAAAGGTCTGAGAAATTTCACAATATAGCAATAATACAAATGCATCTGTATTTATTTATTATTAATCATTTAATATTTTAATTTAAAATATTGTATAAAGACCTACATAGAATTTAGTAGAACAGCAAGTATTATGAGAATTTATATAGGTTCAAATTTAATCGTAATACCTATATATAGTTTGTCGCTCTTTAATGCAAAACGAAATTATGTATTTCTAATGGTTGGATCCATATTTCAGCTGAGCCTCGGAATGGCAGCCATAATTCACAACTTGTCTGAAGTCGTTTATACAGTTGGGGCGGTATGTTTAAGTGCCGCCTCCTACAGCAGTTTGTCCCGAGATGTTTCACATTTAGTACTGCTTTTCATGGCCATCGCCACCAGATGACAAGTATGAACGTTATGTAGTGAAATGGAGACTTGAAATGAACTTGGATATTCTCTTCGTCTTAAGGTTATTCCCTTGCTCCCAGAATAGCTGTTTCGTGTCTCCCGTTGTTCTTTATGGCGTCGTTACTCCGGCCTCTCCTTGGGCATCTTGAGCGTCGGGGTTTAACACTTCGAACGCGAGCACAAATCGAATTATCCCGGTTTTACTTACAGAAATTTCGTTTTTCATTATTGTAACGATAAATTATATTTTGCTGGAGGTTGATTTATATCTAATGGGATGCATTGAAGTAATAAATGCCAAACTTTGTTTCTACAACGAAGTCTCTTTACAACTTTTATCATGATATGTAACAAAGGTTTTAAATCTCGTAAATAAAAAAAAAAAAGTATAAAACGATCACTGAATTCTCTGATGGTTAACACTACAAAAGAATGGCGAGCACTCAACTTGAAAATACTTATTTGGAAATGTGTTCTCTAGAGTGAGGTCTCACTATCAATGCCTGGAGCAATATCCTAAGGCAGTTATACATATCAGCATCATGATCTAAAGTCTATATTATGTAGTTGCAACCATTGTGCTACCCTTTTCATATTACAATACAATAAGATGTCTCATATCAACAAAATAGGATTTTCCTGTTCACCCTCTTCCCTTATGACCAAAGGTTTCATTTGTAACGAAATCGTTGTGCTTATCCACTTGAAGATTAAACTCTCCTTCTTTCTATGTCCTAGATAAGACTTATACATTCACATACCTAATTTAGAACTTCCATGTTGGAGTTTTTGAAGTCCATTTTGTCTTAGTGATTTTTCTCCAGATGCACTTTCCATTACTTTCAATCTATTATATTCCCTTTTGTGGGGAGTCCAACTCCCGTAGATATACAATTTATATTTAAATTTGTGCATTGTATTTATTTTGTGTATTTTATTTATTCTGTACATTTCTAAAATTTTTAATATTTCTTTAATTTTGCAAAATTATATTCCACCACGCTTAAAGATGAATCACCATTGTAGAAGTATCTCAAATAAATTTTAAAAAATATCTGAGATACAATCAAATTCGTTGCATGACGACGACAGCGATTCAGATTTTACGTCCTTAATAAAAGTTATTTGATCTTAACCATCAGAACAAGTAAGCCCGTGCTTCTTCTGCTCATCGGAGTTTTGCTTATATATATTTTTTATTATTTTATTTTATTAAGAATATTAGGAAGTCAAGAGCTAAGGAGGAATGGCACTTGATAAGAAAATAGTCACTGCTATCACTTCACTTTACACTTCTATAGATCTCTGAGCCATTATCTCTTGAGGTGCCGTGGAGGGGAATATGGATGAGTGGTACTGGAAAGGGCTAGGACTTCTGGATTAGGATGATTGGATAGCCTGCTGAGGAATCTTCTTATAGGAAATCACTAGTTTGTCATACCAGCTTGTGGGAAAAAAGTTTAGTTTACGCAGTCCAGGCGTGAAGGACTTATATCAGAAAATATTTTCGAGCGTCAGGTCGTATAATGAATTCCCTAAAATACAAATGACCCTCGAGAAGAACGCCTTATAATGGGAGAACAGTGAGTGAGAGGGAAGATATAGTCCTCGTTAGGGGCGAGTGTTTAATCCTCGATGCGTGGTGCAGATGAACGTGGCCTTATAAAAATGAAACCAATTATGGATAAAAATGTAGTTGCCAGCAGCTGTATTTGGGAGCAGGTGCCTACTTCGCACGGGCTCTGATAGCCCCAGGTCATTAGTCCTGTCAGCCATTACAGGATATGTGCTGCGATATTTTTTACTCCTCTATCGCTTAATGGCCAGTTTTTTTTTTTAGGGCTGCTAAAACGTTCAACATATATATATATACTTCCACTTCATATTTTAAGATAAAAATAATGTAATTGCCAACATTGATAACTCCAACCTTATAAAAAACCGTTATGGGTAAATGAATACTAATGGAAATGCCAAAATATTATTCCCCATATCATGGAGTCCTATTATATAATTTAAATTCTATAACATTTAGCAGATTTTGCCGTCAGGCCTGTTATCGAGGCTGAACTTGTGCCACGATTTACACACAAAACACTTCTCTGTTACCTCTCAACCAGTCGCAATTTTTGTTTGATCATTACTAAACCCAATATACACTATAAGCATTTCGTGTAAAACTAAAGATCAATTTAGTTAAGTGCTGAAATTTAGCTGGGGAAAGGAGGGTCAAGAGGATTGGAATAGAAAACTGTCACGCAAGGGCTGCGTTAACTAAACAGATTTCCCACATGCATCACGTATTTGCATTTATCTGAAACGTAAAAGTTCAGTGAGAATAATATTTGGTATTTGAGTTCAAATAATGTGCTTCAAAATATAACTGTTCATTGTTAACATGACATGAGTAGGAGTGTGGATTTACTAAAGGCCGGAAACTAAAAAAATGCAAATATCCCGGTTAATAATTTTGAAAGTGAAAAAATGTATATAGCAACATTTATAGAACATTACATTTACAATATGATTGCTCCTTTCACAATATCGATTCGACTGGTCCCTGGTCCGATTTTAGCCACTAACGAACTTGATCTTCATTTTTATATTAAATGTTAAAATATCGAATTTGGTATCGATGGACATTAGGAGAAATTTGTTGAAAATCCCATCATGAATGCAACCTCAATAGCTGATTTTCCCTAAGGGAAATCTGCTAATATCTCCATTATTATGAGTCGCATTAGAAAATTGAACATAATCAACCTTGTTGTAAATGTAATTTCCTATAAATGTCGTTATATACATTTATTTTCTATCTTGAATATTAAACGAGACATTTAATTTTTTTAATTTTTAGTCTACACTGAACCCCACATTCAGTCATCGCAATATATCACGAGACGCCTGATTTCTAGCTTGAATGCGTAATATTATTATTATGTGGCGTGGTATAAATACGTCGTGCGACGACGTCATCAGTTAAGATTTTACGGTCTTGGCTAAAAAATGTTTATAGTATCTATATTTTACTCCATATTTAACTTTGTCATTCTATATTAAAAATTTATTTAATGGCTGAAATCGGACTATTGGGGAAAAGGAGGGAAATTCGAAAATTCAAAATATCTCCGTTATTATGAGTCAGATCGAAAAATGTTATAGAATCAATCTTGTTATACTAATGATGTTCAACAGTTATTCTATACTTTTTCTCTCAACTCAAATATTAAGGAAATCTCCTTTTTTTTTTTGTTTTCAGTCTTCCGAAAATCCCCATTACTTCTCATTTAATTTTGACTTAGAAATTGGGGATATATGGTGAGATTTCATTACTAGGGTGTCATTTCAATAGATGGGAAATCGATGTAGTTTACGTAGTGCCTACGTGATGGACTTTTAACGTTTTAACTCAAATGATTCATTTTTCAGTAATTGTTCTGGCAATAAAATGTCTCCATAAAATCTACATGAAAAAAATATTCAAAATTCCAAGCTTTCTATTTATTAGGGGTAAAATTTCAAACAGATCAAACCAGCTCCTTGGTTATTACATGTATTGTACATTCCGAGAATGTTGCACCATCTTCAGTGCTATGGAGTCAGTTCCTTGTAACGCGGGTTTTCCTGAGAGATTCCAATTTTTTGCAGGTTCAGTAAATTTTTTATTAACAGATTTTCCTTAAGGGAAGTCAGCTATTGGGATTGTACTCATGACTCATGAATTTCATCAAATGTCCATCGATCCTTCCTACTAGATAACGAAATTGAGATCCACTCCAAATTGTGTGTGTGTGTGTGTGTGTGTGTGTGTGTGTGTGTGTGTGTGTGTGTGTGTGTGTGTGTGTGTGTGTGTATATATATATATATATATATATATATATATATATACATATATACATATATATAGAGAGAGAGAGTGAGAGGGAGAGATCTTGAGGGGGTACTGTTATAGGACAAGACGCTATTGTCTACATAGCCTATTGAACCGCAAGAAAAAGATTTATAAAACATGAATGAAGTTAAATTATAAAGAATACAATGAATAAAATATATCTGTTGTGACCTTATAAAAATGATTTGTATAAAAGTTCCATGTCCTGAAAAATTAGTCATTTATTCGGGAGGAGGGTCTGAATTGTTTTCACATTTCGGATCGTTTCAAAGGAAATAACATCAAAACTGTAATTTACTTTATCTTACACTTTATTTCCACTAACTCAAGTAAAATTTACTTCATAGATAAAACATAGATACATTAATGCCATGGTTATTGCTATTTATGTTAACAAAAATATTAAAATCTTATAATTGAGGCCAGAATATATTTTTAGTTACGAAACGTTTTTTGATTTATTAATTTCATATCATTTAGTACTTTTCTTAAGATAATGTAAGCTTGTATTTTGACTTCAACAATATTTATTTTACTCCATGAACGACGGAAAACATTTATGTTCTAATTCACTCAGTAGCCACTTCACACTTTTCAGTTGGTCTCAAGAGGATGACTGAATTGAAAGAAAGTTTTCGGCATTTTTCGAAAGCAAGTTTATTGATGGCTTAAATAATCCAATCTTCATATATTGACGGGTTACATAGCTTGTACTACTCACGAATGAAATGCTTGTTTTAATTATAAAGTTACTCTTATGTATATTGAGGAATAATAATCATAAAATTCAGATTGATAGTATACATTATTTATAAATTGGAAGGCACTAGTTATGAGATGCAAAATAGGCAACCTCCCTAGTTAGTCCCTAATCCTTCACAAGGGATCTTACCTCCCAGGATTAGAAATTTGTTAAACTAACCCCTTTTCTTAATTGATAAAAAATTGACAATTCTTTCTTAGATATTTAATTTAATCCGAAGTTAGTTTACAATTAAAACTACCTCTATATGTTGAAAATAATGTGAATTTCTCAGTAACTAATCTAAATAAAAACATCTTGATATTTTATTGCCTCATTAGAGCTACTATTTAAGTTTAGCTATAAGATTTTAAAGCAATTTTGGAGGAAACCATGTGTATATATAAATATTTATTTTTTGGTTTCTACCTTACAGTAGCACTGTAACTTGAGGAGGCCGTTAATTTAAACTGCTTACACGAATGAGCATATCACATGAATTTTAATGACTAAATAACATGTAATATACAACAATAAAAACATATATTTATGAATATAAAATACATGAGATACTAACGAAAAACTTAAAACAAAACAAAATCAAAAAAATAAAAAGTCCGTCACGCAGGGGCTGCGTAAACAAAGCAGATTTCCCACGTGACGTTTTCCAGTAGATAAATCTGCACAATAACACCTGTAGTAGTAAGGTATCTCTAAACCTATTCAAGAGGGACGAATAGTTATGGAAACGGCCGCCAGAGCTCTCGGTGGAAATTCCCGAACATAGCCGACTCGTGACGACGACACACAGAATACAAATGCAAATATCTCGGTTAATATTCAAGATACAGAATAAATGTATAAAACAATATTTATAGTAAATTTAATTTGCAATAAGATTGATTCTATACAATTTTTCCATCCGACGCATAATAACGGAGATATTGTGAATTTTCAAAAATCCCCCTTCTAAACCCCCCCCCTCCCACTGGTCCGATTTCAGCCATTAACGAACTTGATCTTCCTTTTTACATAAAACGATTAAATTCCAAGTTTGGTAACGATCAAACAAAAATTGCGACCGCTAGAGCGTTAACATACAAATATATATATATATATATATATATATATATATATATATATATATATATATATATATAATTTTGAACGGACCTCATGTTCGTCATCTCCCGTGTAGGATCGATGGACATTTGAGGAAATGTTCGAAACTCGCGTCATGAGTACGACCTCAATAGCTGATTTACCTTAAGGGAAATCTGCTAAAAGAATACATATGCATGATCTATATATATATATATATATATATATATATATATATATATATATATATATATATATATATATACAGTAAAAACTGTCTAAAACGGACTCTGTATAAAACGGAAATCTGTCAAAACGGAAAAATTATCTCGGAACCGACCAACTTTATACCTAAAAACACTCTGTATAAGCCGGAAATCTGCCTAACCCGGAAACGGAAGGTTATTTTCGGTACGAAAAGTCACCTAAAACGGAATATAGCCAACCTTGTAATCAAACTATCTTGTGAGGGACAGGGTTCGAGGAATTGTTTCATTAGATTTAAATAGAATTAGGGCTCTTAGGTTTGAAAGTTATGGAATTGAATTTTCGAAGAACTGTGTCCTGTTGGTTTCATCAGTAATCTTCCAAGAGCGTACTTCCAGCTACTGTAAAAAATTGTTTTGTAAAGGCAGGATTCCCAAGTGGGGATGCTCAAATGGAAGTTCGCGATGTAATCGACAGCGATGAAGAAATGTCTGAACTATGCCGCAGAGCTAAACTTGATGTTGAAAGTAAGGACGTGTTACACTTCGATGATAACCTCCCAGTAGTCGAAGACGTAATTAGAGCTGTTGATATTGTAAGCAAAGGAACTGAATCAGACGACGAGGCGAAAGCAATTCCA
Organism: Riptortus pedestris; assembly: GCA_019009955.1. NCBI lineage: Eukaryota > Metazoa > Arthropoda > Insecta > Hemiptera > Alydidae > Riptortus > Riptortus pedestris. The sequence goes on from CM032230.1 coordinate 37,078,362, forward strand.
GAAAAATGAAAGGGAATTGAAAATAAAAACATTCAGTGAAGCACTTAAAGCTGTAAATGATCTAGTGGAGTTTGTAGCAAATAAAAACTGTCCGCAATTGTTCGATATAATGCAAGATGCAAAAGAAATTATTTATAATCATTATTCTAAATCTGTTCACCAAACAACTATAACCGGCTTTTTCAAAAAATGATAATGTACATATATTACATACATACATACTTACATAAATTATCTTAATTTTAGTGTCTTGTATTAATGTAATGTAAATTTAAGTTTCGTAAATTAATGTAAATCTATTTGTTCATTTCAAATTACATATATGTTACTTGAGTTTTATTAAATTACTAAAATAACACAAGTTATTGCTTTTTTTTTAATATGTACAAATTTCATACCTTTTCTAGCAAACTGTCTAAAACGGAAACCTGTCAAAACGGAAAAATATGGCCGGACCAATTGCATTCCGTTTTAGACAGTTTTTACAGTATATAAAATTGTAACCTCTGTCTGTACATTGATTTTTTTCGCGAAATTTCACGATAACTTTTCGTTTCACATGTCATAGACACCATATCTGCATTTTGTTTCTTTCGTGTATGTTTGTTTGTTTGTTTGTATGTTTGTTTGTTTGTTTGTTTATTTGTTACCTTTTCACGCATAAACGGCTGAACCGAATTTTATGAAACTTGGTATGTATATTACAACTAACCCATCTTAGACTTTAGGCTATATTAATTTTCTCTGAGACGAACAGGAGTGGGGGTTATAAGGGAAGCATGAAATTAAAAATAGCGATATTTCGCTTTCTATTGGTTTTTCGGTACATATGCACATAACAAAAGTTGTTTATTTTGTTATTTAGAGTAACTTTTGTCATATACACTTTTGTCGTATACCGAAGTTTAAATGCGTTATACGCTAAAACTTATAGCGGGAGTCAAAAATATTATTTGCCAAAAAAGACTCAACCGAACTAAATAAAACTCGGTATGTGTATTAGCAGTGAGGCTCTCATTATAATAAGCCATACCAACATTTCTATGGACGGGCAGGAGTGGGGGTTATAAGAGAAGCCTGAAATTAAAAACAGCGATATTTCGTTTCCTATTGGTTTTTCCGCAAATATAAACATAACAAAAGTTGTTTATTTTATTATTTGGAGTAACTTTTGTTATATACACTTTTGTCGTATACCTAAGTATAAATGAGTTATACGTTAAAACTTTAGCGGGCACTAACGGCTGAACCGAACTTAACAAAACTCGGTATGTCAATTAGCATTAATTCTTTCATGATTATAAGTTATATTAAAATTTTTAGGTTCGAACGGGAGGGGGGTTAAAAGGGAGGCCTGAAATAAAAATTCACCATATTTACATGTATAAGAGACGGGAAATATAAAAATAGCGAAGACTGTGAAGAATTATCGAACAAATAATTCTATTATTAGCAAATCACCGGCAACGACGGGTATCAATCCTAAAAACTGGGACGGGTAAATGTCAAAATATTGTGCAATGTAAAGCCTGCTAAAAAATACCATCACCATTCAGCCTCAGATGAATTCCCGGGCGAAGCCGGGTATCTGAGCTAGTATATATATATATATATATATATATATATATATATATATATATATATATATATATATAAAACAATGCATGCTTGTCTAAATGTCCTTTACAGAATCGTAACCGAATTTTATGAAACTTGTTTATTACTACTAACGCAACTTAGGTTTTAGGCTATATTAATATTCTCTGAGATGAACAGGAGTGGTGGTTATAAAGAAGGCCTGAAATTAAAAATAGCGATATTTCGTTTCATATTGGTTTTTCGGTAAATATGCACATAATAAACGTTGTTAATAACGTTTTTATTTAGAGTAAATTGTGTTTTATACATTTGTGTCGTATACCGAAGTATAAATGAGTTATACGCTAAAAACTATTACGCTATGGTGGGAATGCACAAAAATGTTATAATCACTTCTCCCCACACCTCCCGACCTCACATTTTTTTATGTTTACGTGGGATTTAATACTTATACTTTTAGTAATGTACAGTTTTTCACAGAAATGTGAATTTTTATAATTCTCATAAATATATAATTTAATAGAAAGATCGCTGGAGAGGTGCACCCAGTTATTTCTGGAATTTATTTACTCTGTACCGTTAATATATGTTAGACTTTACTGAACATGCTATGTACCATTAAGAATGTACCGTTCACTTTCCAAATATACAGGAGAGTATTTTAAGAGTGGTTATTACGTATTTATATAAACAGCTGTCATCGTTGTCCTTTGGGCCTCTTTTGAGGAAATGAACGTTTATTCATTGATAGTTCGGACAGCAGAATTCTAATTTTAGTTATTTACTTTTGTAACATCAGCATAGGTGTTCAATGTCATTTTTTTATGTTTATGATAAAACAGAATTTTTTTCTGGCATTCTCTTTGAAGACTAATGTGAAAAATGATATTTATGAACTAGCTTGGGTGGGGGAGGGGGGGGGTGAGTCTCTCTTATAGAACTTTGAGTGTTGTGTGTGACATTTCAATTGGTCCATAACGATTTTCTCCTACTGAAGTAAAAGGATAATATATTAATATGCAATGTGGTAGGCGTATAAGAAATTTTCCTAGCCTTCGCTCAGCCCCACAAACAGCCCTTAAAAGAAAAGTAAGAGAATTGAATAATGATTACGTTTATAATAAAACGAAGACATTATCCTTAAAAAAAATACCTATGCATTCCATTTTCTGTCAATTTTTAGAAAATTAAATTATTTATTGACGTCCACTCTTTGCAACTAAGGCTAATTGGTACAGGTATCTACAGGTTGCCATCCTTTTCTAGCCAGAGTGGGACTAAGGATTTTATTAAATGAATTCCGTCACTAAATAAATTCCACTGCCCAAGTGGGAATAGAACCCGCCACTCTAGGATTACCATGTAAGATTAAGGTCAACGCTTTAGCTCACGTGGCTAACCTGAGCCCCTCAAAAGTTTGAGATATTTTACAGTGAAAGCGTTAGAGGCTATGCACGATAAAAAGACTATAATGCAATATTCCAGCAGTTCCTCATAAATAGATTTATCCGCTTTTAGGTTTTTAAGCCCGTGAAGTTATAACCTAAAATAATGCAAATTTATTTCAATCGATCGTTAAGTGATTAGGTATTCATTTACTTTTAGAATATTAAATAGAAAAATAAATGAAGGGGAGAGAAAAAAAAAGAGAGAAATAATTTTCTAAATAGCAAAAGAATAAAAAAATTAAAATGAAGTGAGTACAGGATCTAAAGGATTCCGAGTCTAGATTTTCAGCCTTTTGTAATGTTCTTATTCCGATTTATTATGAAATACAAAATATATACGCATGAAAGGGAAATTAAGACTTCCTGATTTTTGTTTAATACTAAAAGTAAAACAGATATTATTTATACTAAAATTAATACTATAAAATAATTAATAATCACGATTTCAAGACCTACATATAGCATATTACCTTTAAGTTTAATTCGAATGTATATAGATCCTACCCAGGAAGTGACGAAAATCAGGTCCATTGTGATATATCTATTGGGGTTACAGGAAAATTTCTTCATTCCAGCCCGGAGAAGACGAATACATTATTATCATCAATCGTACTGAAAAACTTTTCCTGGAAACGGAATATACATTACGAAATTAGGACACATAAAAGTTCATATTTGGGAATATGGATTAACTATTGGGATATTAAATCTTTACATCAATCACTAATGCATGGAATTCTGAATACTACTAGAATGATATTCTGAGAAACTTCTCCAATCCCATGAAATAAATCACCTTGGTTTTTCTCAAATCTCATTATATATATATATATATATATATATATATATATATATATATATATAGAGAGAGAGAGAGAGAGAGAGAGGGAGAGAGAGAGGGAGAGAGAGATTACAATGTTACGCTTCATTTCTGCTCTTGGGGAAATCTGCTATGTTTCCGGGTCTTCTAAAGTACTGGATGTTATCCATCATCCACCCATCTCAGCAGTGGTCTGCTAGAGACTTATTGCCGGCAATATGTTAACAATATAATACTGTATAATTCTTCTTAATTCTTACTTCTCTGACTGAAATATTAAGGTAGTTATTTAATCATACCGTAGACGGAGGACTAATTCATAGGATATTCGCTAATAGCTCCTAATTCATTTAACGTCTCATGAGTAGGTAATAAATAAAATTTGGTTTACTAAAGGATATATAAAGAGTAGCATGTTCGAATGGTAATTCATTCATCGTACTAGTTCGTGTGAAACATAATTTGCTTATTGTTGGACTTAGCACTGTCTATGGATCATTTTTGAGTACGAGCCAGCACTCCAACGACACCCATTGAAAGTTATACCACCTCCACAGTCTCAATGAAATGGAAGTTATGACTATTTAAGTTTTGTTTACATGGCACTAAAAGAGGAATAGAGTATGTAAAACGCATACGAATTGTCCACGCTGAGTGTCCACACGGATATGTATTATTACAGCTCGTGGCAAAACTGCTTATTTTACGTGGATTCAGAGTAGGATATATAAATATATATATATATATATATATGTGTGTGTGTGTGTGTTTGCGAGCATAGGACTACAAAAGCTTTCAGAAGCTTTCACAACTCCACCGAAGTAATTTTGTCATCTAAATCAATCAGAACAGCGCAGTATTATACAAATGTTAAAAATTCCACTGAGTTAAGGGCATAGCTTATTATTAAACTCAATAAAAAGATCAATTTTCAATATCAACATTCAATCTTATTAATTCTACTCCTCCAGGAGCCAGAAGATGTTTTCTGGAGAGATTTGTTTGGCATGAACACATTGACTGAAAGTCATGTCAGAAACATATTAATTAGATAGGATTATTCATCACTTTACAATTATGTAAATAGAGCATTAAAGTATAAATTCGATTACTTATAAAACTATATATTATAAAATTCAGATAATCCATAAATTTTATTTCGTTTTTTGGAAGAAAGAATAAATTCCATTCTCCTGATTATGACCATTAATGAATTTGATCTATTATTTTTTGTGTCAGTTTGTGTACAAAATTCGAAGCAACATATAGTAAAACCTTTTATTTTCAAATTCAACGAATATTGCTTTCGGCAAAAGAACGCCTACTCCTTTCGATATTTGACGATGAGCCATAGACAACCTATACAAAGCTGTACAAACGTTCGTGTACATGTTTTCATCAATAATATGAATTATGGGTTTTCATTAGCTAAATACAATGTCTGTAATAATATATTTCAAAATGAATGTATTTCAACTTCCACTTATATTGATATCACATGTCGAGCTTAACAATCATAGCTGATTTACAAAACGTTTTTTACTATTTATTTAGAGAATTTCTGAGATTACAGGAAAATGTCTTCATTCCGGTGAAGACGAATCCATTATTATCATCAATTTACAATTAGATTGTAAATAACATCACGAAATTAGAACACAAAACTTAATCCATATTCCCAATATTTAATCATTTCATCCATCACTAATTCATGGAATCCCGAATGCTAGAATGAAAATCTGTGAAATTTCTCCGATCCCATTAAATAAATCATCTCAGTTTTCCTTGAATCTCAAATGTTCCCTATAGCCAAATGAGAGATTATTTAATATACAAATAAGCTAGATAAAGTGTTTTAATAATGCCATCATTAAATCATGACGGAATCATTAAATTATTTAGTGACGGAATTCATTATATAACATCCTAAGTCCCACTCTGGCTAGAAAAGGGTGGTAACCTGTAGATTACCCGTCCCAATTAGCCTTAGTTGCAAAAAGTGGACGTTAATAAATAATAATAATAAATCATGAAGGTCTTTTTTATGTGTGAATATGTAAATGTATTTCTAGATGCAAAGCAGACAGTTTGAATAGTATTTGGTTTTATTTAAACAGGTATTCACTCCAACTGGTTATAATGCTGAGCAGACGAAAATCTAGTACATATTACTACTATCTGGTGCAAAATCCTTCACCATGGTTAATAAACATTTTTGTCTTCAAATCCTGATAATGAAAATGGTCAAGGGGAACTCATGATCATATTGGCATGAGCGTTCCAGGGAAGAAAATTTTGTTGTGTCCTTACAAAGAAAAGATCTTCACGTAGGGCCAGGGGTAAACTAGGCAAATTTCCAACAAGCACACACAACACTACTGATCTCATCTCAACATATATTCCCTATTTTTAAATAAATATCTGATGAGTAGAAGTGGGGGATAACTGAACTCAGAAAATCAGATGGAATAGCTGACGTAACATTCCTTACACGAAAAAAATATATATAGAGCAGTAATTACGGAAAACTAAAAGTGCAAAAGGATTGGACTTATAAGATTATCCACCACATATTTTGAATTTTTGATTTTCTCGACTCTAAACACCTCCTTCTGGACTGGGCCAATTATACAAGTTTTCTTTTATATAAAACAAAAAGTGCTATCGCTAGAGCGCTAAAATTCAATTTAATCAATAAGTATAAAGATGTATTTTTTTAGTAAAGCACCACATTTTCATTATCTCCTAGATAGGATCTCGGAATCTCGTTGGTCAGTCGTCTTTGAATTGAAAATCCCGCGCTTACTTGGATCACTAACCCGCCGCACAATGGAGATCACGTAGGCGGTGGCCAAGAACGGAAACTGGAGCATTAGCTGTTATAAAGGAAAGCTCGTTTCTGTAACTGAGCGCCATTGTTGATTCTGACTTCATGTTAAGTACACGTGCTGTGGCTCAGCAAAAGGGGAATAATTTTCATCTCCCGCAATGCTAGTGTCAAATAAGAATCACCGCATCGCAGATACAAGTCACGGCAACCAGTTTTCACCTGCTAGAAAACAGAATCTCATTGGGAACACAAAACAACACAGGAAGAAAAATCCACTCCATGGAAATTATATGTTTCCCGAAGGTTCCTATTTCTTATTATAATGCTAGCATTATCTCCGTAAACAATTAAATGAGTACTCATAATAGAGGACCGGTCGAATCATTATTTTGTGTATATACATACATTATTGGATTGCCGCTAAAGTTACGAAACAAACAAAGGGCTAACCATTGTGGTCTACCTAGGTTGTACAATCGTATTTTATAAAGTAAAATTTCCTTTGTTCTCTCAACATCTATATCAATAACTGTTAATGTTTGTGTCAATTAGATATAAGGTTAGTCCCTAAATAAGCATTCGTATAAGGTTTAAGTTGTATAAAATTAGCTTCCTTACTATAAAGTTTATTATATGTTACTTGTTCAATATATACTTGATTCTTTGGAGAACTCAAATAGTGGCTTGTATTATTCACCCACATCTTTCCACAAGAAGAGTAAATTCTTAGGTATAACCAAGGTGAGGAAATTATCTCTTTAATACTTTTATTTCCGTTTAATGCTTTCTTATTATTGCCTTAAAAAAAGCTTCCAGCCCTTACACTCGTAATGCGTACCTCGTCTATAAACGAACCCCCCTCAAGGCAAATCTGTTGAAAACGGCAGATCCTTTAGAAACTTTCTTTTTTCGTTGTAATAAAAAAATAGGAGGTAGGCACCTAAATTGAACAGTGATGACATTTATTTCACATTAAACCATTAAAGGAATGTCTAAACTTATCGGTATCAAATGCCACAGAAACACCGAACGCCCTCCTTTAAAAAAAAATCGATGTTGTCAGAATTAATATCTGATCATACGAATCCTTGGAATGTTGAACTCCGAGCTGCAAGAATGTTCTTGAATGATCAATATGTGGAAGAGGGGGGGGGGAGGGGGGTTAGAAAAACAGAACATTCCGTAACAAGGTCTCTGGGAAAGATCTTTGTGCTTTTCTCCTTTTTTTTCCTGAGGAATTCAGATTGTTTGCTTTCAAGGAAAATTTATGAATAATTCAATCGGAAATTCGAGGCATTCTTCTTATAAAGGATTTCTGTGTCGTCGGGAGGACCAGAGGTCCACCAACCCCGCTCCTTTTCCTTTTGATGTTCGACGACAGCCGAGGCAAAGCTAAAAGGATATCCATGACCCCTTTTGAAACGGTGAAACTCCTGTTAGGACAGTTCACGAAAATTAATGTTCTTTAACTTTTTTTTTATAAGAAGGTAATGCTAAACTCGCTCTGAAATATGAATTACACTTTTTCTTTTTCGACGGCCAAAATATGAAATGCTGCGCCTGTATGAACAATGCTTATTATTATATTAAAACTAATTTAATTGAACATTCACTTATAGATTTTTTTTTAATTTCAATTGTCATCATCTCCTTAAATCGTTAGCAATATTGAACTAGAAAATCATCTCAAAATTATTAAACATTCATGCTCTGCAAAATAGCACTCCATAAATGACTCTCATACGTTTGCACCACAAGACAGAAGCACCATCTTTTTTTGAATCGTTAAACTATTTGTCACTACTTTGTCATCTATATTTCCTGAATACACAAAAAGACAAAACATTTTCTGTTAGAAAATTTAAAGGAAATGGGTGAATTTCGAAAAATTATTATTATAATACATTACAATATTTAATATTTGTTTCATCGTTGAAATGCATGACCTACAAAGAAATATTGTATGGGGAGTGTAGGCAGAAAGTCAATAAAGGCACGTTTTACTTGATGAAATCATTTTGAAGCCTCATCAGCAGCGTTTTTACATATTTCAACATCTAGTTACTCCTCGTGATGATTTTATCTGGCGTTGTTTCGCTAGCAGAACGTTTATAGAACTATTATATAGTAGTGTGTCAAGTACTATTGTATATATGTGTTCAAGTATGTAAATAACCTAACGCTGAGACTTTAGAAAGATCCGAAGTCAAACAAAGTAGAGAATTGAAGAAAAAACTGTTTTTTTTTTAAACGATGAAAGATTTTTTGTTTCATTTTTATTAACATTACATTCGGCGAACGACACAAAATATATTATATATTGTCCATAATTAACAAATAAACTATGTACAACATCACTACTCACATCCCCTAAACCATTGAGGAAAGTAATATCTCTTTTCCAACTATTCTCTCTCTCTCTCTCTCTCTCTCTCTCTCTCTCTCTCTCTCTCTCTCTCTCTCTCTCTCTCTCTCTCTCTCTCTCTCTCTCTCTCTCTCTCTCTCTGTCTCTCTCTCTCTCTCTCTCTCTCTGTCTCTCTCTCTCTCTGTCTCTCTCTCTCTCTCTCTGTCTCTCTCTCTCTCTCTCTCTCTCTCTCTCTCTCTCTCTCTCTCTCTCTCTCTCTCTCTCTCTCTCTCTCTCTCTCTCTCTCTCTCTCTCTCTCTCTCTCTCTCTCTCTCTCTCTCTCTCTCTCTCTCTCTCTCTCTCTCTCTCTCTCTCTCTCTCTCTCTCTCTCTCTCTCTCTCTCTCTCTCTCTCTCTCTCTCTCTCTCTCTCTCTCACACTCTCTCTCTCTCTCTCTCTCTCTCTCTCTCTCTCTCTCTCTCTCTCTCTCTCTCTCTCTGTCTCTCTCTCTCTCTGTCTCTCTCTCTCTCTCTGTCTCTCTCTCTCTGTCTCTCTCTCTCTGTCTCTCTCTCTCTCTCTGTCTCTCTCTCTCTCTCTCTCTCTCTCTCTCTCTCTCTCTCTCTCTCTCTCTCTCTCACACACACACACACACACACACTCACACACACACACACACACACAAGCATAAGTACACCATTACAAATAAATAACTTAAAACCATTAATATTTCTTGAGTACCGGACTATTCCAATCAAATCCCTCATTAAGGAAATTTAACTAATAATAATAATTTTTAATAATTTAATAAAAATATAAAATCATTTCTAACATTGAAATAACAAATGAGAACTATAAATAAATTGACATAAGTAAGCCAACATTGAGGGATCACCATCGTCTTACAAGTAATTTATAATTAAAAAGCAGCAATATTTATACAAGATAAATAAAGAAACAATAGAAAGTGTATATATAAGTGTGATAAATAAATCAAAATATAATAAACTGTTTACAACAAAACTATCGTGTATAATTAAAATACGTGTATATGAACAACGAAAAATTTAAATTAAAAAAAATATTCTAAATGATATTTTCTGTATTTTTTGTTCCATATATTGGCAGAACTTGTTTGGTTTTGAACATTATTTCGTTTTCAGCATTCATTGAACACTCTCTCCTACTCATGTCATTTCCTTAGCTCAATTAAAATTGGATTTCATAGTTGGCATAAAGCTCATCATTTTGTGTTTTTTAACGTATATTCCTTCCACCAAAAGATGTAATCTAATAGTTTATAAAAATTAAATTGTTACAAATTAATTATAAAGACATTGCAGAATAGCTTAAGTGAGGTTAAGGAAAACAGAAAAGAAAGAAATAAAGTTTTTTTTTTGTTTTTTTTTTAATCAAGGTCTTACAAATGTAGTCAAAATTATTTTGAATTAAAATTATTATTTAATAATTAGCGTCTATCAAGTATTTCTCGAACTATTATATCACAAGTTCATAAATTTGTTTTGGCAGATTCCTCTATTTAAGAATTTGATAAAGAGTTTGTATTCTACTAAACTACATGTGATTTTGAAAATTATTGTCAAACGTCCACTACCAGATAAAATAATGTCTTTTGTACAGCTTTTACAAACAATGATTTTCGCTTGCTATATATGATATGAATTGAATTTTGACTCAGCTAAATACTGAAATTGAACTGCAAGAATATAGAAAAAAATGCATTCATACCCAAATTTATAAATGCATATAAGTCGATATAAATGGGGGATTCTAGCGCAATTCTCAAAATCCCTCAAAACTGGAAACGAACTTGCATTTTACAACATAATTATTTCTAAAAATTCATAAAAACAATCCCCCCCCTTAAAATAAGAAAATTTGTTCAATTTATATGTGTTCATTATCGCTCTCACTTTTTTTAGATTTGCATACCATTTTCCTTTACTACATTTTTGTTTTCCAGAAAGTCAATAATATGAATTTTTATGTCATAACCTATGTCTTTTAATCCATTATAAAGAAATCATCATTTTCGTGTATTTAATGATTGAATATTTTTTTTAGATAATTTCTCATTAAATCTATCATGGAGAAAAACTTTTTTTTATCTTCTTCTTCTATTAATATTACAGCTATACGTTTTTCAAATTTAGTATTCATTTCTGTAATCGGATACGGTTAATCTAAATTCAACGGTGTTAGTTTAATTATAGGAATATATTGACATTTATCTATTTGATTTCCATAATTTAGGTTTGATTGTTAGCTAACACAATGTTTTGCCGACTTATGAAGAAGGATCATCATAACCGTGTCTATCTCATAGTTAAACACCGAGTCTTATGCAATCACAGAAGCCCATAAATAATTCATTTATAAACTTTGCTTCATTTACCAGTTAACCTCATGGATCTAAACCAATTTTTGGCTTAAATAGTTTTTTTTATATATATATTTTTAATCTCATAATGATTTTTGAACCTCTTGGTAGCACTCAGTTGTTAACGGCTAGTAATATAAAAACGTTTCTTTAACATCTTTTTATTTTTCTTTTAAATATCCGGTTTAAATGAAGACATGTTTAACTGGTCTCCGTCTGCATCTTTATGGCTTTTAGCATCAGGGTTTAGTGGTTTCAAACTGTTTCTGGGACATTTGACGTTTCTCTTAACGACCCAGTCTAGAGTAGTGAAGACATTAAAAGTGTTCTACGAGGGCATTACGAACCGCCGTCCTCTTAACAGAAAGGTTTTTACATGTAAGGATTCTTTTGCACTTAATTGGAAACTGGATAATGGTCACGGAGAGATGTTCTCAGTAAGGATGTTTTTTTTTTTTTTTTTTATTTTTTTTTTTTTTTTTTTTTTTTTTTTTTTTTTTTGTACTTTTCTTCTATGTATGATTTTTCAAATATTAAGCGATCACACCCACCTTCAAATTGAGGTTCGTTCAAATTTTAAATTTAACCAATAATTTTTTATCTCTACATTTTTCTCAAACTCTAACATAAACGGATTTATTACATGTAGTTACAGAATAATTCGATGTAAAACCCTAGGGCAATTTGATATTACACACAATAAAATAAAAAACTGTTTTTTTTTCTATTACACTGCTTTTAGCAGATTTCCCTTAAGGGAAATCAGCTATTGAGGTTGTACTCATGATGCGATTTTCGACATTTTTCTTCAAATGTCCATCGATCCTACCCAGGAGATGACGAAAATGAGGTCCGTTCAAAACTGTATATACATCTATATATATATATATATATATATATATATATATATATATATATATATATATATATATTTGTCTGTTACCGCTCTAGCGGTCGCAATTTTTGTTTGATCGTTACCAAACTCGATATTTAGTCGTTTTATGTAAAAAGAAAGATCAAGTTTGTTAACAGCTGAAATCGGACCAGTGGGAGGGGGGTTTAGAGGGGAGGATTTTCGAAAAATCGAAATATCTCCGTTACTATACGTCGGATCAAAAAATTGTACAAAATCAATCTTATTGCAAATTAAATTTACTATAAATATTGCTATATACTTGTATTCCCTATCTTGAATATTAACCGAGATATTTGCATTTTTATGAAATTTGGGCCGATACCGGATTTTTGAATTTCCCGCGAAAAGCTAGTTCGGCCCTTTGCCGTAACCGTTCGGCTCTCGTATGGAGATTTCTCTATTGTATAACTTCACGTGGGAAATCTGCTTAGTTTACGCAGCCCCTGCGTGACGGACTTTTTTTATTTTATCAAATTTTCAGAGATGTAGTTAAAACATCGGCTCTAAAACAATTTGGAATCAAGTGGAATTCACTTCATTCTTCGTGGTATCTTGACAAATGTTCATTCTCAAGCAGAAGGCAATGGAAAACCTCTCAAAAATCGGTTTTAGACTCTTATCATGTGTATTGTGCTGAAAGTTCGTAATTCACTCGTCAGTTAATTCGGAATATCTCTATGACTACTCTTTCAACCAATATTCATCATTTCATCTTATCTGTAAGATCACAAACTGACAAAATTTGTTAGACATTTTAGGAATAATATAAAATACACGTAACACATACACCTTTGAACAAATGATAAAAAGAAGTCCGTCACGCAGGGGCTGCGTAAACTAAGCAGATTTCTCACGTGAAGTTTTACAATAGAGAAATTTCAGAATAGAGAGTCAAACAGTTACGGGAACGGCCCGAACTAGCTCTTTACGGAAACTCACGACTAGACCCGAAGTTAACCGATCTCATCTCAGAAGCTGAAAAAAGAAAAATGCAAATATCTCGGTTAATATTCAAGATACAGAATAAATGTATATAACATTATTTATAGTAAATTTAATTTGCAATAAGATTGATTCTATATAACTTTTCGATCCGACGTATAGTAACGGAGATATTTCGAATTTTCGAAAATCCTCCCTTATAAACCCCCCCTCCCACTGGTCCGATTTCAGCCATTAACGAACTTGATCTTTATTTTTGCATAAAACGTTTAAATATCGAGTTTGGTAACGATCAAACGAAAATTGCGACCACTAGAGCGTTAACAGACAAATATATATATCTATATATATATAATTTTGAACGGACCTCATTTTCGTCATCTCCTGGGTAGGATCGATGGCCATTTGAAGAAATTTTTCGAAACTCGCGTCATGAGTACGACCTCAATAGCTGATTTCCCTTAAGGGAAATCTGCTAAAAGAGTGAGTGAAAGAATATAACAAAATACTAAGTGCACTATGGAATAACTTTTAATACAAATAATTTATAAGAAGAAGGTCCATTATCTCTAGTCCACTAAATAAACTGAGTTTCATAGAAAAACATACAAGCAGAAAAATCTTGAGAAAGTTATTATTTGGAGAAAAATAAGATCAGACAAATAGGTTTGTCCATAACAATTCAGGCAGGATTACTGATTGCACGTGACTATCTGAGTGTGCTGAGACTAAAGGACATGTAAATACATCATTCATATCAAAGAGCACGCACGGAGCCTTGATAAACATCGTTGTACATTTGAGCGCATTGATAACTGCGGTTAAACACATATAATTAATTAATTAATGACCGAACATACTCATCATTCATTGATAAATCTCACCATATCCAGTTCTAGTCTTACTCCTGTAATATAACGGAGTGCATTATCATCATCATGAGATCTCTATGACTACTCTTTCAACCAATATTCATGATTTCATCATATCTGCATGAAGACGAACTGACCTACAATTTATTTATTATTCATTAATTAATTAATTATACTCCACAAATACTAACATATCTAAAACACAACAACATTTACAAAAACATATAATACCAAACAGAGTAGGTCCACAGCATACCTAAAAAGATTTAAAAGGGTTAACTTTTATTATATTCTTTAGGCAAAGCACGGATATGAGAATGAATCAGATGTTAACCCTTAACTGGCCAAGTTGTCATATTTAGCACTCCCAGAGAGCAACTGCTTCTATTCTTACCCCTTTTGGGCCACAGTCCACACCCCTGTAACCTCACAAGCATGGAGATATGCGACAAAAGTCCATTTATTGTTATTGGAGCTAATTACTAGCAATATACTGAAGAAAATCATCATTGTTTACCACCCTACTTCACACTAGTTGCCAGCGAAGTTTCTAATTCATTAAAATATACGCTATTCGATTTAAATATGAACCAAAATGGGTGAATTAGTTGTAAAGGATTGTATTTAAGTTCCTATGTGTTTCATTTTCCATTCAGGAGAGAAATAGAGTTTTAGCATGGATTTTAATGATGGTGTACTTAAGTTCACCCTGGCCAAATACCAACAAATTTGCCCAAGGGGCATGATTTTATATTATTTCTTACTTTTACCATTTTAATTAACAGATACGTATAAAAGTCGAGGTGAAACGATTTTTCTCTTTGCTACCAAAATTTAGTATCACTTCTGATGAAGAAGAAAGCAACAATGAAGGAGAAAATGCACACGGATACCCCAAAATGGATGAAGGAAATTTTCAAATTGAAATGAATGAAGTATTGGAACATTTAACAATAATAAGGGTGAAAGAGGGAAGAGGATGTTATGAAGAATACGTTGATAACAAAAAGTGTATCAGCATTATTAAATGGTATGACAACAAAGTGTTGACCTTAGTGACATGTTCGTTGCACTTTATAGAACAGGTTACCGCTCCCACAAATATTACATGAACATTTTCAGCTAATAATTGGATTTTGTGGTTAATAACGTATTGCTATTGCACAAAAGGAACACCCTAAAAAAAATGACTTTAAAACAATTTCGAATACACATTGCAGAGGATATTCTGCTGGACCGGCAAGCTAAAACGGCTAGCCAAGAACTGCTGCAGCTCTCATAGCCGATGCAGCAAGACTTGATGGGATGCACCATTGACAAGTATTCACTACAAAAAGAAAGTGCAGACTCTGTTACCAAAATCAAACGGTTGTTTTATGCTGAAAATAAGTGTAATAATAAGTAATGTGAAACTTTGTAACACTCGTAAAAGGCCCTGTTTTCTTGAATGAATGGAAGGTTTAATGATATTTTTGACGGACTTATATTTTGTTTACAATGTACTTATTTTTTATTTACAACACGTTTCTTTTATTACCTAATAAATTATTTAATTACATTTTTAGAAACTATTTCAGTTTATTAACATAACTTACAGACACCACCATTGATTTACGGTGATTGGCCAGAGTGTACTTAAAGACACCACTAAGGTTTTAGGGTAATTGGCCAAGGTGTACTTAAAGACACCATGTAATATTTTTGTTCAGAAAAAAAAAATAAGTAAAACCTTATATATTCTATTTATTAGGAACGCAAATAATGTGTTTTTAAGAACATTTTTCATTTCAAGTCATTTTTTGAGTTCCTGGCCAATTAAGGGTTAAAGAAATATTTTCCATAATATAAAAGTACAAAAAAGGTAAGCAAGCACATGAAGGAGTAAATATATCATCCTAATAATGCCAACCACCATAGCTGTGGGGCACAAAACTAAATAAATAAAATAAAATAAAATAATATAAATGTACTAGTATATAGGAATAACATAATTTTTTTATTAAAACCATTTTAAATTGTTGTCTTTATTACTAGTCTAATGTTTATTAATTGTTATTACTAGTATTTAGTGATTATTTGTCGTATTTAATTTTTTATTTGTTGTTTCAGTTTTTGTTATTTTTCTATAATTCTGTTTTTATTTTACATTGTGAAACTTTGAGCCAAATCACCAAGATGCGGGTGCGCCTGTATAAATAAATACAAAAATAAATAATTTAATTCTATATTATTTTTCTTGCCTTTTTTTGTTGATACCTCTAATATCATTAGCTTACCTCAGGTGCCAAGTAATACCCAATCTTTAGGGTCCGAGAGTTGAGAGTTTAATTATCATTTTTTTTTTCATTTTACTTCAATTTAGAGGAGTGTACGGCCTCCCCCCCCCCATCGATTTGAACTAAAATTATTTAATGTGTAGAACCTAATGAAAAATCAATCTGTTAAAGCGAGAAAACGCACTTCTCACGTGTTCGTCTAAGAAAAAAAAAAGTGTTAAAGATTTGTCCCAACTCTTGATTTGTTGCGAAGACGCTGACTTTGAGGAGGTCCGGTGGCTCAGTTGTAAGCATTCAATTTTTGCAACTGTAAAATCTCGTGATCGAATCTCGCCGGGCGTGACTTCTTTTTTGTTTCTAGGGTGTTTACGTAATACTAATAAATAAAAAAAAGTTTTTTTTTTTAATTATTGGCACTTAGTTTTTACCGTGTTCCACATATTCATCCATTATCGAATGCTTTTTTGGAGTGTTTGTGTCTCTCCTTCTCAACCTAGAGTCGTGAGTTCCATTCTTAGATGGGCAATCGGAATTTATTTGGTTAGGAACTCATTAAATGGAATCCTTAATCCCAAAAAAGGATGGTAGTCTGTAATAAACCGTACCATTTTGCCTTTTTAACACGAAGTGGACACTGATAAATGTTTTTTTTAATAAAAAATAGTGGCTCTAAATATGTTTGCATATTTGATGAAGGTTATTTATACATCTTAATCAAGTTTACTGGTCCAAATTTAATGTGTAATACATAATATCTGAGCTAATATAAATAAGAAATAATCGTAGTTTATCAGATTGTTGTATATGCCTTTGATTCATTATTGTTTAACATACATTGGTTCCGTTGTAACTTTACACAGGATTTTACAAAGTCAATTACTTTATCCTTAAGAAGATAAATGAAGTTTTTAGGTATTTCTAATAAGTATCTTTGGAATTCAGCCGTAAATACTTGTGTAAACCTTGTTTTGAATGAGTTTTCTGTTTATATCAATACATTTTATTCTAACTTCTTTTTATGATCGAATCATCAGTTTACAATTATTTTTGAATATGCCCCTTCCGTACAATCCGTTAGCCTGAGGTTCCACTGAACCATTAAGCTGTAAATGTACGCGATTGCATGTGTGTGTATGTAAGTCGATGCTGTAGTCGTTGCATGCCCTAAGGGGTAGGTATGATAGATATGTATATCCTGGAACGAGCAGCTGAGCACAAAGGAACTTGTCTGGGATAGAGTTAATTCGCTTTGGAAGCAGTCAGCCTGTTTGTCCCTTTTAGCCCAAAGGCTTGGCTCGACCAAGCTAGAGAGCTGCTTAACCATAACCACAATCTGCAGTGCAATGGAAATGCAATCTATTCCTACGTAAGTTAGTGCATACACCTATTAATACACACACACACACACACACACACATATATATATATATATATATATATATATATATATATATATATATACAAGTTCTGCAGTGAATTTGTTTGATATGTCTGGTAGTTTACTTGTTACAACATCGTTCCCAAATAAGACGACTATTCCACATTTTTCTGCATATTTCGAGCCCTCTGTATATATGAAAAATTATGATCCCGTACAATAAACATAAAAGTATAAATAATCAGTGTTACATATGACTATTGTTTTAAACTTGTTAACATTTAATGATTATTGTTTTTCTTTTGTTAACATATGGTTTTTGAGGTTATGTTATTATTAACTTACACGACAAAAAGTTTTCTGTTGTTTACATTTTGAATTAAAAAGGAATATTCATGTTAATAATATGTGCACTTATTTATGAAATTAACAATTGACGAGGATGAGATGATTGCTTGTAAGAATAGATTTACCTTGTTTGTTGGACTTACGTTTCCTCGTAACTGGATGTAGTTTTCAAACCGCCGAGTGAAGTTTTGGAAACTTTCCTCCTGTGTATATGGCTGAAAAGGAATATTAGCTGCATTCTGATGTATTTCAGAAATAGCCATTGCAGTGCCTGTATTGTACTTTTTCCTTTCTGCTTCAAGAGTAATTTGTATTTGTTCATGTATTTCTTCCAAGTACCATCTATTTTCTAGTTCATTTTCTATTGAATTTGTGTAAAGTTCAATATTTGACTGTGCATCTTCGATTTCAGTCCATATCGTTGAAAATGTTTCAGTGTAGTAGGTAAGTGTATCCTGAGAATTTCCACATTTAGGTAGATCATCTTTTAGTTTGTTCAAGCGCAATTCTAGTAACTTCCTTTTCTTCAAATACTGGTCCAAATCTTTTTGTCGTACCATTTTACTCGTCGCAACTATTAATTTCATAAATAAGTGCACATATTATTAACATATGCAATTCAACCAATATATACCATATGATATTTTTTTAGCCATACCTGTCGATAGATACAGCTTCTACCGAAGGGTATGACAATAGTATTTATTATGTGGCTGAACCAACCCGCCTTGTGAATGCCATTAATATATAAAGTGATAAAAACGCCCATTATCAGTAATTACGTATTTATAATAAATCCAATTAATGGAATTACGGCTAATGGTGATGGGTTATTTATAAGATACTAACCTGTTCTAGCCAGGGTGGGACTAAGGATTTTATCATTCTTTATTTAAAATAATGAT
This sequence comes from Riptortus pedestris, assembly GCA_019009955.1. NCBI lineage: Eukaryota > Metazoa > Arthropoda > Insecta > Hemiptera > Alydidae > Riptortus > Riptortus pedestris. The sequence continues at coordinate 37,097,437 of CM032230.1, forward strand.
TTTTAAATAACAACAAATGGCGTCTACGATTAAATTATCAATCCAAATAGCACATTCAGAAACAAAACAATTCTTATCAAAAAAAATTAAGTACGTTAAAAACATGTTATCCTTGTTTTAGTAGACTCAGCTGAAATTTAACAAATAACTACCTTTTGACGATTCTTCCAGGGTAGCTGATTGGTAGAGGAACGAATCAATTTGGACGTACACAGCAGGCCTGTTTCCTCCTACAATGCGTTTTATTTAGGCAAAGTGCACTTTCGGAGTAACATCTCCATTCTCTAACGCTCTCTTAAAAGGCACTGAAGACGGAACTGCTGCTATGAAAGTGCACTTCACGTATTGTAGAGGAAAACAGGCCTACTGTGCACATTCTTCATCCGATGAAGTTTTAGCAGATTTCTCTTAAGGGAAATCAGCTATTGAGGTCGTGTTCATGATACCATCTTCAAAATTGTTCTTCAAATGTCCATCGATCCTACCTAGTAGATGGCATAAATGAGGTCCATCCAAAATTGTAAAAAGAACGATCAAGGTCTGAAATTGGACAAGCTGGAAGGGGTTTAGAGGGGGAGAATTTTGAAAATTCGAAGTATCTCCGTTACTCTACGTCGGATCGAAAATGTTATTTAGCCAGACGTGGCGGTTTAGAGAGGGCGGAATTCGAAAATTCAAAATATTAAACTTTTTTTAACAAATTGTGGTCCTATGCATTTTTTGGTAAGTCAAGTGTTAGGCGAGTTATTCGTACCTTTTTTGTTTCTACCTTCACTAACTACACCCCCCCCCTTATATACATAGGTTTTTTACATATAAATACAGAATACGCGGTGATATTAGATCACAAGTGTGCACTTGGGAAATTGCTTAGTTCACGCAGCGTGGCGGACTTTGTTGAAATATCAATAAAACCTTCATAGCATAATGCTGTTGTAATTGGACTGGAAAGTAGAAAAAACTCGGAAAATGGAGTGGACATCCAGAAGAATTTAACGCTTAAAAATGAAATACGGCGACTTTAGTTACCTAGATTTTTACGACGGCCACAGTGAAGATTAGTAGTAGAAGTTGAACTCATAAATTTTGATAATAGCTTCTAGCGGTAGGTGTACAGTAGATTAGCTTCGGTTTTATTAAGCTGCCGACAATTCGTCGTAAAGGAAACACATTCCAGAGCCTGCGGCATTAGATGGGAGACATGAGGTAGGGAGACATCAGAAAACCATCACCGCTGCCTCCCTAATGCTACTCTTATTGGTTAATGGGGCGTCTCCCGACAAAAATGGGGAAGAGCGCAACGAATTGCCCCCTTATAACTCAAAGGGGCAAAACAGACCAGTAAAATATTCGGTGTTTATGCAGGGGAGCATCAGAGGCTCGTATCGGCCTATCAGTCACCCCCACCTACCTTATCTTTCTCTATTCTTGCCGCTTTCACTCCACTAAACCTGACTTATTTCCAGCAATTTATCTTGCGCACATTTTTCTAACAGTAATTAACATAGAAAGACATATTAGTTAGCCCCCTCCCTTGACTGCGCTGAGATAAAACTATTGACCAAAGACAACTGTGCTCTTTTCAAAACTGGAATAATAGACATGTCTGAAAATCTTTGCTGCCCAAACTCATTATTATTTCTACAACTTAAATAAAATATTTAAAAAAATATAGGTTAGGCTCTGGTGAGCTCAGATAAACGAAAAATGGACGAAGTAGACACATATATAAATATTACTATAAATCCGCACCACCTCTGAAAAGTTTACACTGAAAGAAAAGGCATTGAAGGGTGAGAAAAAGGAAGGTGGGTTAGTGCTGGTTGTTAGAGGACGATCTCAATAGTGGACACCTTTAAAAGAAAATTCCCAAATTCAAATTCATATGCTAAAACATGAACTTCTTCGTATGAAACTGCGGAGTTAATTTCACATATGAGTAGTGAAGTATATGCAGTTTACTAAACATTCAGAACCGTCTAATCTCAGGGGGAGGAGGCGAAATAGCAAAATTGCCCATGAAATAATTTGTCGAATTTAGAAAAAAAAATAAATCATTTTTTAATTTTATGTAGCAACAATAATCTGGTCACCTCATTGCCTAAATTCTCACATAGTATATGTGAGTGGAGCAAGAATAGAGGGTAGATTAAAGTTGTAGATAGTCATTCTGCCTAATGCCAAATAATAGTCAGCTTATTTGCTACAGGCTATGGAGAGATGGCTATCTAACAACCTTGAGTGGAATTGTTTCCTCTTGTGGCCTCATTGGAGTCAAAGGGATATTCCTCACAAAGCCTTCTAGATGGCAGAAGACAACGAGAAACCACTTCGTCCTTGTGGACCCCTTATTCCCTTGTTAGTTCCCAAAAGTTGAGCTTTTCCTGTTCACGGGCTCAATTACAAGGTGTAGTCAATAGATACCAATAATGTTCGTCACCAGGGGCTGCGTTAACTAAGCAGATTTCCCACGTGCGGGACGTTTTTGCATTTATCTCAAAAATTAAAATTTTAATGAGAACAATATTTGGTATTTAAGCTTCAAATAAAGTGCTTCATAACATAATAGAATATTGTTAATATGAGATGAGTAGGAGTGGGGCTTTACTGAAGACCGAAAACTAAAAAATGCAAATATCTCAGTTAATAATCAAGATAGTAAATAAAATGTACATGACCACATTTATAAACGACTAAATTTGCAATAAGAATGGTTCTATACAATGTTTCGACTTGAGGCATAATAACGGAAATATTAAGAACTTCCGGAAATTCTCCCCCTCTAACCCCCCCCCGCCCCCTGGTCCGATTTCAGCCGTTAACGAACTTGATCTTTCTTTTTGTATAAAACGATTATATATCAAGTTTGGTAACGATAAGACAAAAATTGCGACCACTAGAGCGGTAACAGACGAGTATATATATATATATATATATATATATATATATATATATATATATATATATACACACTCACAGTTTTGAACAGACCTCATTTTCGTCATCTCGCGTCATGAGTACCACCTCAATAGCTGATTTCCTTTCAGGAAAATCTGCTAATAAGGATGGAGGCATTAGTAATTTTATATTTCCGAGTTTCACATACTCCACTTCTCCAGAACTGTTGTATATATGATGATGTATTATATATGATAAGGAAAATTTAACTCACAAATTATTATTAAACTTTTGGAGTGTGCAAGAGATAATTATTAATAAACTCAAACATCAAATCTGATCATTTTGTTCTCAAAGTTTTCGTAACTCTAATCATCGGACCGATATCAATGGTTTCCGTTCGAGTAAGTCCTTTAAATGGAAAAGAACTTTTTTACTTGAAATCAGTAGTCCGTACTCGCCTTTGCGAATCTTTTGAACGATGGCTCCCTTGTGTAGTGGAATGTATGTGAAAAAGCCTGCGATTCTTCTCGAATACTTTCCCCAGTTATGTCATCGTGGACTGCTTTGAACTCCACACTCGTCAGTCCACTATCAGTGAGCTTCCCAGAATTTCTTTTAAAGTGCAATTAAGGTCTGGACTTCTTTTTTTGTTTGCCGATTCCCGAAAAAAAGATTACAGCATGATACCATGAAGTTTAAGCAAAATAAATAAAAGGCTTTAGTGTCCCTTAATTGTTGTTACACGTGTGTTATGTAGGCTCTTTTTAATGCTTCCTCTGGCATAGACCTAAGTCCCCACCTACTCAGTGAAAGCCAACTCAGGCGTTATAGAGTATCAGCAAGTCATTTTCGTGGTTGTGCAGACGCGAGATTTCTCTAAAAGTTTTCTCTACAATCTGCAAAGAAGTAGGATGCGTGAGTGTGTGTGTGCGTATGAGTTTGGGTATGTGCGGAGGTTGGTGGGTGGAGGTAACCATCATCTATGATTACTAAGTTTCCGTGTTAGTTGGATTCTCATAAACGTCTGCCAACTACTTGTTCTGCAGGACTTGCGCTAACGAAAACGTTGCTACAACCATAATAATTTTTACTTGTTCGTTGCAGTCTTTGTTTCTTTTTGTCTTACATGTTCATTTATGCACTATGTTTATCTAACTATTGTTAATAGTTTATTTATTAATTAACGTAAACTTTATGCAACAATGTCTAATTGGGGTGGGTTATCTGCTAATTACCACCCTTTTCTAGCCAGGGCGGGACTAAGGATTTTATTTAACGAATTTCGTCACTAAATAAATTCCTATTTGCCCAGGCGGGAATCGAACTCGCCATTGTTAATAGTTTTAGTAGAATGTAAAATTTAGTCTCGTTAATAGCATAATAATAATAGCGGGTAAATTGATGAGTGTTCTTTAACAAGAAATAATTCAATAGAATTTGGTTTATTTTTTATATTGGCATTATAGGCCTTAAAGATCTTTATTCTGTCTGATTGGCTCTAGGGATTCGCGATCAGAGGTTTTACGTAGTGAGTGACCAACTCGGCGTAAAATCCTCGTTAACCAAGGAGGACTTTAAGCTTGTTTGTTGGACTTACGTTTCCTCGTAATTGGCTGTAGTTTTCAAAGTGCCGAGTTAAGTTCTGGAAACTTTCCTCCTGTGCATATAGATGTAAAGGAATATTAACTACATTCTGGTGTATTTCAGAAATAACCATACCAGTGCATGTATTGAACTTTTTCCTTTCTCCTTCAAGAGTAATTTGTATTTGTTCATGTATTTCTTCGAAGTACCATATTATTTCTAGTTAATTTTCTATTGAATTTGTGCAAAGTTCACTATGTGACTGATTATCTTCGATTTCAGTTCATACCCTTGAAGAATTTTCAGAGTAGTAGGTAAGTGTATCCTGAGAATCTCCACATTTAGGAAGATCGTCTTTTAGTTTGGTCAAGCGCAAATCTAGTAACTTCCTTTTCTTCAAATAATGATCAAAATCTTTTAGTCGTACCATTTTACTCGTCGCCATTGTTAATTTCATAAATAAATTTACATATTAATAACATGAATATAACTTGATTATTCATGTTAATTCTAAATTGTAGACAAACAGAAAAAAGTCCGTCACGCAGGGGCTGCGCAAACTAAGCAGATTTCCCACGTAAAGTTATACAATAGAGAAATCTCCATATGAGAGACGAACAGTTACGGACACGGCCGAACTAGCTTTTGGCGGGAAACTCACTCGCCCGTAAACCACCCACATTTAATAAAAATGCAAATATCTCGGTTAATATTCAAGATACAGAATAAATGTATAAAATAATGGTTAATCACAAAACGTTTTTATGGCTCCTCACAATTTTATTTCTTATAAACGCTGAGCGCTTTCGGGGACTAAATCCCCATCCTCAGAGCTACAAAACAATGTAACACCATAATTAGGAGTGTAAAAATCAGTTCTTAAAAATGTTTTACATAGTTGGTCATATAACAAACAGTCTATAACATTATAAATTGTTTTACAATAATAACACCTATATTCAAAAAACACATTTACAATTAAAATATAGCAAATTAATAATTACTATTTAAACATTAAAATAATATTATAAGCAAAAAATTACCGTCAAAGCGTAGGGCGATCCTATAGACTTGCTACCAGGCTAAACCCTGCCGATGCACTGAGGCCAAGGGGATCGTTCCAAGCCGCTAGGGAGGGGGCAGAGACAAGTCTAGACATGAGAGACGCGTTGAAAATAATACTTATTGTAAAGTTAATTTGCAATAAGATTGATTTATGCGTGTTTTCGATCTGACGTATAGTAACGAAGATATTTCGAATGTTCGAAATTCCCCCCCCTCTAAACCCCCCTCCCTCTGGTCCGATTTCAGCCATTAACGAACTTGATCTGTCTTTTTATATAAAACATATAAATATCGAGTTTGATAACGAACAAACAAAAATTCCGACCGCTAGAGCGTTAACAGACCGATATATATATATATATATATATATATATATATATATATATATATATATATATATATATATAATTTTGAACGGACCTCATTTTGCTACCTAACCACCCCTCATTTTGCTCATCTTTTGGGTAGGATCGATGGAAATTTGAAGAAATTTTTCGAAAATCGCGTCATGAGTACGACTCAACAGCTGATTTCCCTTAAGGGAAATCTGCTAAAATGTGTAGGGTAATATAATAATAATACCACAAAAATCATATGTCTTCCAAAGTAACACGATAATCATATGTTAACAAGAGTAACATATGTTAACAAGTTGTCTCCAGGAAACTGATGGGCGTCAAAATATACCTTAGGGACGGTCAGTGGTCTAGGTCATTCCACTATCCCCGCGACTCTAGTGCGCTCTGCTAGTGAACTTTTTAATTCATTGTGAAGATAGAACCTCCCTAATTGGATTATATATATATATATATATATATATATATATATATATATATATATATATATATATATATATACCAATGGATATTTCAGCTTTCCTAATGAATAATAAAATACAAACCGTTTTTTAACAATATCCATAAGTCATCCTGATTACGGACTGTAAAAGAAGTAAAGAAGAACACAACTTAAATATATCCAGTTCTATGCATGGATCAAATAAAAGTCCGCCACGCAGGGGCTGTGTAAACTAAGCTGGTTTCCCACGTGAAGTTTTACAATAGAGGAATATGCCTACTAATAACGGCAGTAGTAACGAATCTCTAAACCAATTCACGAGGGACGAACAGTTACGGAAACAGCCGAACTAGCTTTCTTCGGAAAGTCCCGAATATGGCCGACTTCTGCCTACCACGCACACAATACAATACAAATATCTCGGTTAATATTCAAGATACAGAATAAATATACGGACCAATATTTATAGTAAATTCAATTTGCAATAAGATTGGTTCTATACAATTTTTCGATCCGACGTATAATAACGGATATATTCCGAATTTTAGAAAATCCCCCTCTAAACCCCTCCCACTGATCCGATTTCAGCCATTAATGAACTTGATCTGTCGTTTTAACAAAATATTTAAATCTCGAGTTTGGTAACGATCAAACAATAATTCCGACCGCTAGAGCGTTATATAATTTTGAACGGACCTCATTTTTGTCATGTCCTGGGTAGGATCGATGGACATTTGAAGAAATATTTCGAACCTCGCGTCATCAGTACGACTTCAATAGCTGATTTCCCTTAAGGGAAATCTGCTAAAACGTGCTCAGCTTTCGTAAAATATACATTTTATGAAGGAAGACGAAAATCCCAGTATAAAAAGTCCTTAACTCACAGCATGTTTTATTTGTCATTTAAGGCTTCAAAAAGAAAACCAACCTTTTTTTACCCAAGACTTACTTTGCTAACTCTGGTGGTAGGGTATTCCTGTGGGGGAAATATGGAAAAAAAATGAAAGTAAAAACACCCCTCGACAGAAATGAATCATATGGAAGGGTTTTGACAAACATATTAACGAGATAATGCAATCCGTTATAAAGTAAGCTGAAAATGGGGCAGGGCAGCGGATGACATTTTGTATGACTCGCTGTCCCCTGGAGGGTCCTTAGCAATGTCACCATGAGTGATAGCCACTAGGGACATCTCGCTCTATATCATCCTCCGAGAATCACACCTACAGTCTCTCCTTATTTACTTACTCCCCATTCTCAGAGTCGTATATGCTCCATGCCTATTTCCGATATGACAGCCGCTGGTGAAGTCCCGCAGAATGTCGACGAAACACTGTCCCTAGCCCAAAATATCTATCACACAAACACACAAAACAAAATCGACCGTACTTCTTTTTGAACAACGGTACACAAACTCATAAAGTCCCCTACACACAAGGGAAGAGCTCGGTCTTCACCCTACTAACGTTTTATTTATTTAATATTATTAAATAAAGGCCCTAGAAACAAAAATTGAAAAAAAATCCAGAAAAAAATAGACACTCCCGGCGAGATTCGATCTTGAAATTTCCGGTTACAAAAAAACGCACTATCAACTGAGCCACGGAGGCTACTTGAAATGCATATATTGGGAACAACTCAACACTTTCACTTTTAAGATGAACGCGTGAAAAGTGTTATTCATTAGGTGCCAAAACACCACAAAATTTTCCCATGAACCATGAACTTTTTATGACCTCGACTACGTCTCGGTCAAAAAATATCTCGGGCCGGCAAACGCCCACTTTCGCCCCTTGGTACGAAATATACTATTTTATATATATAAAACTATTAACGCTCTAGCCATCGTAATTTTTGTTTCATCGTTTCAAAATATGATATTTAAACTTTTTATTTAAATATAAGGACCAAGTTCGTTAATGGTTGTAATTGGATCTGTGGAAGTTTTTTTTTAATTTCCAGCCATCAGTCAACTCCCATTCCTACTAATGTCATATTGACAATAAGCTGTTATATCATGAATTACTTTATTCGGAACTTAAATACCAAATATTGCACTCACTGAGCTTCTCCTGAACGAGATGCAGGCAAATAAGTTGCGTAATGACGTCGACTAATATTTGCTACTCTTGGCTTGAACATGTTCAGTTAATCTATACCATACTCTAGATATAGATGTTTCAGTCAACTCTAATAGTCATATTCATCGGGTTAGAGGGAAGGGGTTTGAAAATTGAAAGCCTATCTTTAGAAGTAGAGAATGCATGGTGAGACGAGAAAGTGTCACTTCTGCTTACTACAGTTAAAAAATATCCTTCTCACTCACTAACATCTGATATATAATTTACGTCAAAAACGTTAAAAGGCTGGGAAAGCTGCAACAAACGCTACACACTATCAGTGATCCGAAACACTCTTGTTCAAAAAGAGAAGAGGGTTTGTCCCATAATAATTTTCAGTGTATAGCACTTGCTAAGCTTGCCGTTAATCATGTATCAGCATACAACAATATACTTACTGACTGCTATCTAAGGACTCACATAGACATACCATACACTTTGACTGAATTACTACATGACTGTAGCCCGTACATAGACCGGGTATTACAATACTTGAAACAAAACAAGATTTTCAAACAATTATTATGTAGAGCAATACTGAAAATATTTGCAGATATGAGCATACTTACGTATATATAATAATTATATGTTATAGGTTAAATATGTTATATGTTGAAAAAGTTATATATTAAATATGTTATATGTTAAATATGTTATAGGTTATAAGTTAAATATGTTATAGGTTATATGTTAAATATGTTATAGGTTATAAGTTAAATATGTTATAGGTTATATGTTAAATAGGTTATATGTTAAATATGTTATAGGTTATATGTTAAATATGTTATAGGTTATATGTTAAATAGGTTATATGTTAAATATGTTATAGGTTATATGTTAAATATGTTATAGGTTATATGTTAAATAGGTTATATGTTAAATATGTTATAGGTTATATGTTAAATATGTTATATGTTAAATAGGTTATATGTTAAATATGTTATAGGTTATATGTTAAATATGTTATATGTTAATTATTATGCTGTATATTAAATAACTGATTCGTCGCTAAATCGCCCCTGTTGCGAAATGCGATTATTATATGAATAAGTAATAATCATGTATCATTATAAAATATTCTTCATATTTTATGCGATGGGTCACCCATAAAAAACATAGTTTTCGGTACAAACTTTATTGAAACTGCCCTACCTGTTTCTTGGCTTACTTGCCACCTCTTCATGGGCTATCCCTTTTCAAAACAAAATATAAATAACTAATAACATTAATTTAACAAATCCCTTAATAATTCTTTTGCTAGATATTGCATTAATAGGTGCCTACATCTATGATATATTTATTAATTCTAATTATAGATTGCTACTTACATTTCTGAAGTGCCCTTTTCCCTCTTACATTCGTTGCAACTGCCCTCACTGAGGAGGTAGTTGATAATGAGGTTCCCGAAGTAGGTTAAGTCAGTTCACTGTATTGGGTCCAGAATAAGAAGTATTATAAAATATTACAAGCTGCAAATCACATTATGCCAGACTGTTGTTACTAATCCCAATGAACTAACAGACCAAAAATACCAGACATACTCCACAACAAGCTGTAATACTATTTGTGCGCAGACTATTCTCTAAACTCGAGAGTGTATTTCAGAAGAGGAAATAACTGGCCAGCCTTTGATATCACATTCAAGGTAATGTATCACACAGGAAGTGTAAGCAGCCATGCTTCTTATCTATGGAGAGAAAGAGAGAAAAAGAAATGAGAAATACTTTAAAAGAAAACTCGAGAAAAAAGGTAATTGTAGCACAGAAAGAATGATACTTTTACCAACGTAGATAGCATGTTTTCCACAAAGCTTCTAGAAGAAGAAAATTAGGATGAATATAAGATTCCATCTTGGAGCCAGAAGTGGTGCTGTTCTAAAGAATGGAAGTGGGGAGGATTCTATTCAATTTCATTCAGTTGAACCTAGTTCTTAAATTAGTTCAGAGCTCGACCTTGACTAGATACTCCTGATCAACATCTTAAAAGCACAAAGTTGAAACATTCTCGCTCATTGCTCTAAGAAAGTGCAAACTTTAGAAGAAACCCTACTTTTCCACTTCATACTCTGCTATTCCAAGCTAAATTTCATTCTGCCAGAGACTTCTAGAAACATTCCATGAATGTTATCGGAAAACTGGGTTTGCGCATTTACATAAAATTCAATTACCGTCGGTGTGATGTCATTTTATGTCAGATATTTGAGAGAGAGAGAGAGAGAGAGAGAGAGAGAGAGAGAGAGAGAGAGAGAGAGAGAGAGAGAGAGAGAGAGAGAGAGAGAGACATATATAAATGCCCTAATGTCAGAGTTACAGACAATCGAAATACATACTTATTACTATACTATTTATAAATTCGCTCTAAAGGCTATATAGAAATGATAAAATAATTACTTATTGCAAGACAATTAAAAAAAAAATTATATAAAAATGGTTTTGTCAAAGCCTCATCTCGATCGATAGAAAATGAGAGAGAGAGAGAGAGAGAGAGAGAGAGAGAGAGAGAGAGAGAGAGAGAGAGAGAGAGAGAGCAAGAAAGAGAGAGGCACGCTGTCTTATGCACTTTGGAATAAATGTTCTATGAAAGGGAAATTCATCAAATCGTCATGGTAGATTTTCTTAAACGTATAGAACCTGGGGGTAAAATCAAAGTCGAGTAATTGGTCAAAATAATAGTCAGTAATTTATGGCAAAAGGTTAATGTAATAAAAACTTTAGCAAATTTTTTTATTGTCTTTGAATGTTTCACGTAATAGAACGCCTCGTAACAGCACATTTTATAAACAACTGATCACAACTTTTTCACTTATTCATGGATTTGGAGCTTCTATTGTCATATCCATGTCATGACTTGACAACGACAATGATTCTTGACTTGAACCAAGTATTGAAATTTATTTAGTTAAGTCGGATCAAATTGTTGCAATACTAAAAGACGACAATTGGTCCCTTTGAAGGCCTGACAAATGGACTATAGTAAACGCTAAAGTAAGTGATTGGTATTTTTTCATTTGAAATCATCCAAATGAAAGATTGGGCATCCTGAAAGAAAACACCCCAATTATCAAAATTTTTCCAACTGTTGTGAGTTGCTTCGAAATTTGAGTTCAGGTTCATACATTCTAGGTCTTTATCTTTTAGATTTCAAGGCTACAGAGGAACGGCTCTCCAGGAGTTCTTTAAATGAAATTAGCTACTTTCATTAACACTTTTATGAAAGGTAATTATTTAATAATTACAATCATCTATGTAATTGTAAAATATATATTTGAAATTATTGAAATATTCCACTGTTTGGTACTGCAAATGCAAAGTTCCTCCTAACTTTTAGAAAGTTGTATTGTAGATACTTGTCTGGGTCTTCTGAATTTGGATTTGAAAACATTTAGACTCATCGTTGACTTCTATGGGTATCTTACAATGAATTCGTCTCGTTGATTGCTTAATACAGAACTCGAATAAAAATTAAATTATTTATTAACGTCCACTTTTCGTTTATAACAAAACGAAGACACTATCATTAAAAAAATACCTATGCATTCCATGTTCTGTCAATTTTTAGAGAAAAAAAATTATTTATTAACGTTCACTCTTTGCAACTAAGGCTCATTGGGACAGGTTATCTACAGGTTACCTTTTCTAACCAGGGTAGAACTAAGGATTATATTTACTGAATTCCGTCACTAAATAAATTCCTCTGCCCAGGTGGGAATCGAACTCATCACTCTAAGTTTACCATGTGAGATTAAGTTCAAGGCTTTAGCTCACATGGCTAACCTTGGAACATGATTAGAACTTTCGAAGAGATAAGTATATGCTCTAGTTAAAATGTAAGTATTATAATAATTCTGTATATCCCTTAAATTCATTCATCAACAGTATCCACGGTAAGAAAGATTTTCTGAGATAGAATGTCAAAATATGATTCAGCTGCGAGCAATACTATATCAATCAGGAAGATAAGAAAGATTAATAGAAGTAACAAATATACATGTCGAAAACAATTACTAATAACTAAAGTTTATAAGTTCAATCCATCACTAAGTTGTTTAATTAATAGACTTTGAGAGATGAATGGTTCATCGGGGCTCAAGACTGATGCCGAGTTGTTCCTTCTCGAAGAATCTTGACCACTCTAAGTTATCGAACATTTCATCAATCAAAATCCCTCTACAAGACTCTGGAAATTAATATCCAATTACACTGTCTTCGAAATAGTTCTTGACTTGAACCTCTTTTTCTAATCAGTTTTTTAGTATATTAGCAGATTTCCCTTAAGGGAAATCAACTATTGAGGTCGTACTCATGACGCGATTTTCGAAAAGTTTCGTCAAATGTCCATCAATCCTACCCAGGATAACGAAATGAGGTCCGTTCAAAACTATATATATATATTATATTAGTCTGTTAACACTCAAATTTGGTTGCAATTTTTGTTTAATCGTTACCAAACTCGGTATTTAATTGTTTTATGTAAAAAGAAAGATCAAGTTCGTTAATGGCTGAACTCACTCAAGTGGGAGAGGAATTTCGAAAAGCTAGCCCGGCCGTTTCCGTAACTGTTGGAATTGGTTTAGAGAGTCATTACTACTACTGTTACTAGTACGAAGATTTCTGTTCTGTAAAACTTCACTTAGGAAACATGCTTAGTTAACACAGCCCCTGCTGTGTAACTTTTTCTGTTAAGGAACAACAGATGGGAGATTATACACATGATGTGATATTTCAAAAACTTCCTCGAATCTCTTGGCGACTTTCAAATCGTAGTAAATGTGCATACTTCCTGTTGGACTAAGTTTTCTTTACCGTGATTTCACAGGAGCTAAACAATGTAGTCATTATTGGCTAATCTGGCTGCTACTTCTTGAGGTCTTTAATTCACTAACTTCCCTTCTATAGCTTCGTGGTATGCCCTGCAATTGGAACACTTCCAGAGATCAAAACATCTCCGGAACAGTAGAAACATTGTTAACGACCTTAAATTTTAATGCTCTAGAATAAAATCCCGTTTTGTCCATTCAAATAGACTGTAATGGACACATACTAGAAATTATTTAAATTGGCAATTTAAAACTCGAAATCAAAAGGCGAGCCTTTCAGGCACAAACGTCTTATACCCAGGATGAAAGCATGGCTCCCAAAAGAAATGTACAACAACTGATAAGTTTATTACATAAGCAGACTGGTTGGCTAGTTACTCCAGCCCCGAGCCGCTTGAAGACAACTAAAAACTTTAAGCCACTTAAAGAAGCCAACCGAAACATCGATGAAAATTACCTCTTAAAAAAATGTAGTTACCAATGGAGCTATCAACAAACCGCACAATACATTTTAACAATTCCCTTTATTTCTTTAAGATCTATATTAATAATTTTATATTACATCACTATAATTGTTTACTTATTTTCTAAAGTTCAGATTTTTTTGCACGGTTTTTAACTTTTTATATTGCCCTTCATATTTCTTCCGTACTTTATCCCCCCCCCCTCCCAGATGCGAAGGTCCTTAAAGAAAACGAATTAGTTGCCTATTTGTGCATAGAGTACAGAATTCGTCGTCCTAAGTTCCAATTTGATCTTTTAGACCGTTTTTATAGGAGTCGTGTAGGAGCTGCCGACCTGATAGGATCGGAGCTAGAGCTGAGGATTATAACCGGGCATATACCTGCCCGGCCAAGCTAAGTTGTAGAATAGATTAACTTTTACCTATTTATTTTATTTTATTTATAACTCTCTCTGCAAGACAGCAGTAGTGTCTTGCTACTTACTTATTTACTTTATTTTATTTATAACTCTCTCTGCAAGACAGCAGTAGTGTCTTGCTACTTACTTATTTATTTTATTTTATTTATAACTCTCTCTGCAAGACAGCAGTAGTGTCTTGCTACCAAGTATCTTTTTCTTTTATTTATTTAGAAGATTTTTATTTATCATTTACATTTTTATTTCTCGGTTCTATTTTTTTTTCTCATAACGATACGTATTATTACTATTAATTATTCTATTTTTATTTACTCTGGGAGGAGGGTGGAGCCTCAAAATGAATAAACCCCCTGATATTCGATCACCTAATCGAAAAAGGCCAAAAAGAACATGGAATAAATCAGATGAACTCCAAATTAATGAAAACGTAGAAAAAGCCATAAATAGTAGCAAATTTCTGCTTATTGAAAGAGACAATGAGGGAGATCTTAAAGCGATCTCGCCTTTTTTAATATATAAAACTATAACTAATTATTGCGGTGAGCCCCATAATATTAAAAAACTAAGGAATGGCACATTATTAGTTGAAACTAAAACAAAACAACAGTCAGATAAACTTTTAAACCTTAAAGCTTTCGGGCCTAGTGTGACAGTAACTGTGAAAAGCCATGAAAAACTTAACATTAGTAAAGGGGTCATATTTTGTCCTGATTTAGACCAGGTAGAAGAAAGTGAAATATTAGAAGAACTAAAAAACGACCATGTTAAAGAGGTAAAGAGGATAATATCAAAAAGGGCAGGAATAGAAAACAAAACACGGTAATTCTGAGCTATTATCCGGTTAACTTCAATTCCCTCCATACTGTAATATTACATTAGTGTAGTGCTGAATATTAATATTCAGTCCTAATTATGTGTCGGAAAACGAAAATATATTAATAAACTTAATTTTGTAGTGCTGGCTCACTTCGGTATCTGGCTCATGAACGACGCGAGATAAATTTTGTAACACTAAAATTTCCAAAATACGCCATCGGTGGTTAAAACCGAGGGTGGGGGTTTTCTTGTTCTAACTTTAGTATAAAACAAGAGTACATCACATTTTTAGGGCGATTGGTCAGATCTACAATGGCGAGGACGAGCAACCTCGCGTCGTTCATGAGCCAGATACCGATAGTGAGCCAGACGACTACTAAATTAAGTTTATTAATATATTTTCGTTTTCCGACACATAATTAGGACTGAATATTAATATTCAGCACTACACTAATGTAATATTACAGTATGGGGGGAATTGAAGTTAACCGGATAATAGCTCAGAATTACCCAAAACACATTTATATATCCTTACATTTTCACTCCCAACTCTCCCAGAAAGTATTAAAGTGGGTTTTCATAAGCTCAGAATAAAAATGTGCGTCCCTAACCCCATTAGGTGCAGGAAATGTTTTAGATTGGGGCATTTTGCAGATTCCTGCTCAAATGCTCATTTATGCGCATTCTGTGCAAAGCCAGAACACAGGGATATGCCATGTGACACAATAGTTCCCCACTGTGTTAATTGTAAGGGTTCACACCACAGTCTTGATATAAAGTGCCCAAAATTTTTAGAAGAAAGAGAAATTAAAAGTATTCAATTTCGGGAAAAGATAACTTATTTCGCTGCAAAGAAGATGTATAAAGAAAACAGACCTACCACTGCTAACAGGTCATATTCCGACGCTGTAATAAACGCAAAAAAATATATGGAAGTAGGCTGCTAAACTGACTCGTTTATTTGCAACAAGAGTAATTCCACAGTAGAGATAAGGCCTAGTTTGCCAAAGGTTAGCATTAGTACTGGATTATCCCCACCTCTCGTGAAGAACCTTTCGCCTTCCCTACCCCTCCCTAGTTGCACTTCCCCTCCCGCCCCTCCCCTTTCGCCCCCTCTCGTCCCTCTCCTCCCTCCCCCTCCCACCCCTTCCCCTATCACTCCTACTAACCCTAGCACTTCCTCAAACCATATTCCGGGTGATAGGAAGTGTGAGGGAAGTCATTCGCCTTGCCGGCGCAACTCGACAGCGAAAAAAATTTAAACACAACATACACGAATACACTAAATAGAAACATCGACGGAAACCCAAAAACTATAACACCAACAAAACAACTACAAAAACATCTACCAACAAACACATCAATAGAATACACCTTACTCAGAAACAATAAACTACAAACTACAATAGATACAATAACTACAAACTCAATATGTATGCAAATTATTTTATAATAACAGTTGCAAACCATGTAAATAGAATACCAAATTTAAAACCCAATGACCATAATTAGCTGGAATTGCAACGGGATAAGAACCCAATTTGAAGAACTGAAAACCCTTCTAAAAGATACGGACCCCGCAGCAATATGTTTCCAAGAAACAAAACTTAAACCTAGCTTAAACCTAGATATAAGACAGTATGATATTTATAGGAAAGATAAGGAAATAGGAGCCGGAGAATATACTAATTAGAAGATAAACCTTAACATACAATTATCATTAGTGTAAAACGGTTAAAAAACATTTATTCTCCACAGAGATTCCGAGAGATACACCTTTACAAGCAATAATCATTAGTGTAAAACTAACATTTACCTTGACCATTTGTAATATATATTTACCCCCGGATGAAGAAATAAATGAAGCGGCCCTTATACAATTAGTCAATAGTCTTCCTGCTCCTTACATCGTCGTCGGAGACTTCAACGGATCCCACTGTTCCTGGAGCAATGATGGATTTACCAATAGTAGAGGAAATGTTATCCGAAAAATAATCGACTCCACAGACTCACTGCTCCTCAACACAGGCGGAATGACACATCTTTGTCCACGATACGGAACCATGACCGCAATAGACCTTGCATTTTCTTCACCAACTCTTGAAAACCATTTAACATGGGATGTATGTAATGATCAATATGGTAGTGACCACTTCCCAACGAAATTGCTCTTCAATACGGACATGCCAATAATAAAGAAATTCCCAAGATGGATCATTGAACAAGCACAGTGGGAAGATTTCAAAACCGAAATAGTGTGTACAAGAGCTAACCAAAATATACCAAAAAGTAAAGGGATGCATAAACCAAATCATGCTCCATGGTTTGATAGAGATTGCCGTGAAGCCGTTAAAACTAAAAATAAAGCCCTAAAACTATTCCAAACGAATCCTTCCACACAAAACTTTATAAATTATAAAAAAAGTAAGGCCATTACAAGAAACCTCATCAAGATGAAAAAGAAAACTTCCTGGATAAAATACGTCGAATCTATCAATATGCAGACCCCAATTAAAACTGTTTGGAAAAAAATTCATAGCGTGGCTGGCAAAACCGTGCAGAACTCCCAACTCTCAAATTGAAAGGTGAGATTGTTACAGACCCTCAAATAATCGCTGAATCTTTTGTCAAACATTTCTCAGACATTTCAAACCAAAATGCAACCATCAATCGAGAAGTAATAGATTTTACAGAACCTCACCACTCAAAACAACTACAATATGATCACAATTGCCCTTTCACATTAAAAGACTTTGGGAAACCTCTACCTACCCAGAAATTCCCTTTATAGATAGTCAAAAACCTTCCACTCCAGGACAAGATGATATACACAATTTAATGCTGAAAAATCTTCCACCAAATGCCAAGAACACTCTCTTGTATATCTATAATAGACTTTGGGAAACTTCTACCTACCCAGATGCATGGCGGGAAGCAGTCATAGTTCCAGTTTTGAAACCTGGAAAAAGTAAATTGTCAACCAACAACTACAGGCCAATATCACTCACCAGTTGCCTCTCAAAGTTAATGGAGAAAATGATTAACAAAAGACTCTCATGGATACTAGAAAAAAATAGCTTGTTATCTGATATTCAATGTGGGTTCCGTCCAGGAAGATCTACAACAGACCAATTAATAAAAATTGAATCTGAAATCTTAAACACATTTGTACAGAAAAAGGAAGCAGTAGGAATATTCTTCGACCTAGAAAAAGCGTACGACACAATTAAAAGAGAGGCCATCCTTAAAACTCTGCACTCTTGGGGCTTCCGGGGGGCAATGCCAAACTTTATCAAGAGTTTCCTGAGTAAAAGATTTATCAAAGTAAGGATAGGAGACTCGATTTCTAGTTTAAAGGAAACAGTAAACGGTATACCTCAGGGAAGCGTCCTCAGCTGTACTCTATTTGCAATCGCAATAAACTCTGTTGTTGCAGTGATACCTAGGCCAATTAAAGGATTTCTCTACGTAGATGATCTCACAATAATTCTCAGGTTTAGTGTACGGGACTGGATGCAGAGGATCCTTCAAAGTTTTATCAACAACCTACAATCCTGGTCACAGACAAATAATCTCCAGTTTTCCATTGAGAAAACGAAATGTGTATTGTTCTCCAGACGACGATCAGCTACCGAAGCACCTTTACTGACTTTAAATGGAAACACTTTGAACTTTCATGAAGAAGTAAAATTTTTGGGGCTAGTTCTTGACAAGAAATTGTCATGGATGAGTCACATAAAATACTTACGAGAGGAATGCTTTAATCGACTTAGAATCATGAGAGTTTTAGCCAAAACCTCTTGGGGCGCTGACCGCAAATCCATGCTAATGCTGTACACGAGCCTGATCCGCTCAAAGATCGATTATGGTTCTTTAATATACTCATCAGCAAAGAATAGTGCACTTTTACTGCTAGACTCCATTCATCATGCTGGGATACGACTTGCCACTGGAGCCTTCAGAACAAGTCCAATAGTAAGTCTTTGCACTGAAGCAGCCATACCCCCACTCGTTTTTAGAAGGCAGGAACTTATATACTCCTATATAACTAAAATAAAACTTCAACCAAATAATCCGGCATACAATATTATCTTTTACCCCCAATTTGACAGATTATACGAAAGACTGCCAAACTATCGAGCTCCACTAGGTATCAGATTTAAAGAAATCATTAATGAAATCCATATGATTCCGGTAGACCACACTAGTTTAAACCCGGAAAACCCTCCATGGAAACGTATACCCCCAAAAATAGACTTAAGCTTAGCAGGATTACAGGGAAAATCCAAAGCAAATAAGGTCGAAGAACATCTAAGCAACTACTCAGGATATGATATTATTTACACTGATGGATCCAAACAAGGAGATAATGTAGGGTATGCAGTCATTAAAACAAATACAGTTATTAAATTTAAGTTACCTGTTTACACATGTATCTACACTGCTGAACTACAAGCTATTGCAACAGCATTATACATGGCCATCGATAGCACAAAGGATAAAATACTAATATGTTCCGACTCCATGTCAGCCATCAAAAGTATTCCAAAAGCCAGTAGACCTAAGCTCACATTAAACACGATCTACAATTATCATGACATATTACATCAGTTTGAAAAATCTGCAATCCTTTTATGGGTCCCCTCACATACAGGAGTTGAAGGGAACGAGGCTGAAGATAGAATAGCAAAAGAAATAGCTAATTCAAATGGGCCCATGTTGCAAATATATGAACAGACTGACGTAAAAAAATGGTTAAATCAAAGAATCAAAAACAACTGGGAATGTATGTGGGCAGAAGTTCCAACTACAAACAAACTACGAATTATTAAAACCACGACCAAACCATGGAACAGTTCAATAAGAGGTAACCGTAGAGAAGAAGTTGTTATAGCAAGGTTGAGAATTGGTCACACAAATCTTACTCATGTACACCTTATAACAAGAGAACCACCCAAAGTCTGTGAAAGCTGTCAAGTCCCCCTCACGGTTCAACATATTTTAGAAGAATGCCCAACAATTGACCACACATTTCAACAACTAAACATCCCTCGGGTGTCATCAATAGCCTTACAAGACTCGCCTGAAATGATAGACAACCTAATTCTGCTCCTAAAAGAGATAAATATTTTCAATAAAATATAATGAACATAAAGAATTTTATCGTATATTGTGTAAATAGGTTATTCAGGCTTATATTATTACATTGTTATGCGTGGATGTATGTATATATACAAATACATACTTGTAAATAGTATTAGTCCTAATTTAGACTGTATATGAAGGCTGAGGAAAGGAAAAATAAATAAATTTTGTATATATTGATATTCTTTTGGGGTGTATGTAGCATTGTTCTTACGTAGATTAATCTCCTTATTAAAGTGTCGGAGTGAATTTATATATATGTAAATAGTTAATTCTAATTTAGTTTCTATTATAATAAAAAAAAAAAAAAAAAAAATGTGCGCGCGCGTGTAAAAACAAAAAAAAAAAAAAAAAAAAAAAATAAAAAAAAAGAATTATTGCATTGTTACGAGTGGGCGTATGTATATAAACAAACACATATTTGTAAATAGTATTAGTTCTAATTTAAACTGTATAAGAAGGGTGATGAAAATAAAAAAATATTGTATATATTGTTATTCCTATAAATTACTTTTGGGGTGTATGTGGTATTGTTGTTACGTAGGTTAATCTCCTAATTAAAGTATCGGAGTGAATGGTATATATATATATGTAAATGGTTAATTCTAATTTAGTTTCTATTATAAGAAAAAAAAAAAAAAAAAAGAAAAAAAAAAAATGAGAAAAACCAATAACAATTGGAAAAATAAAATGTAGTATAGAATAACAAAATGTATAATAAATAAAATATTTAAAGAAAAAATAAAAACTAACTACGTTTAATTACACAAATTAACAAGGGACCCAAATAAACTGTACATCAAAAATATGGAAGGGCGTAATAACCATGCAGTTGATCGCCCCGACAACAATCTCATCTACATCTACCGTTTTTATATCTTTTATACCCAACTGCCCATCTGTCAATCAATCATCTGGTAAGACCTTAGCATCCAGGTCATATCTATCCATCAATTATTTTTCTCTTTCAATTCATAAATGTCGTGATCACGTTTATCAAAACATTTTATGACCACTCACTTTTAAAGCTACTTCTGAATATTCCATTTTCTGATATCGTTTCATATTTCTGCAATTCATTGCCAAGTTTTCGAGCAGATTTCCCTTAAGGTAAATCAGCTATTGAGGTCGTACTCATGATGCGATTTGCGAAATATTTCTTCAAGTGTCCATTGATCCGTCCCAGAAGATGATAAAATAGTCCGTCACGCAGGGGCTGCGTAAACTAAGCAGATTTCCCAAGTGATGTTTTACAATAGAGAAATTTCACGAGAGAATAGTTAATGAAACGGCCGAACTAGCTTTTGGCGGGAGACACTTCGTCCGTTAGCCGCTCAGGATTTAATAAAAATGCAAATATCTTGGTTAATATTCAAGATAGAGAATAAATGTATATAACAATATTTATAGTAAATTCAATTTGTAATAAGATTGATTCTGTACAATTCTTCGTCCAACGAATACTAACGGAGATATTTTCGAATTTTCCAAATCCTCCCCTCTAAACCCCCCCTCCCCGTGGTCAAGCCGTTAACGAACTTGATCTTTCTTTTTACATAAAACGACTAAATATCGAGTTTGGTAACGATCAAACAAAAATTGCGACCGCTAGAGCGGTAACAGACAAATATATATATACATATACAGTTTTGAACGGACCTCATTTTCGTCATCTACTAGGTAGGATCGATGGACATTTGAAGAAAAATTTCGAAAATTCCGTCATGAGTACAACCTCAATAGCTGATTTCCCTAAAGGGGAATCTGCTAAAATGAGGTACGTTCAAAATTGCGTATATATATGGTGTTATTATTGTAGATTTTTTCACCAACATTGACCATAACTCCAAAAAACAATAACAACGCCATATATAAATATAATCTGGTCGAAAACTTCAACACAATTATATGTATATAACTATTAACGCTCTAGCGGTCGTAATTTTTGTTTGGCCGTTACCAAACTCGATATTTACACGTGTATTATGTAAAAAGATAGATTAAGTTCGTTAATGGCTGAAATCGAACCAGTGGGAGGGGGTTTAGAGGGGGGATTTTTGAATATTCTGAATATACCTCCGTTACAATACGTCGGATCAAAATATTGTATAGAACCAATCTATAAATATTGTTATTACATTTGTTTTATGGTGACCCCACCCCCTTCTTATGTTCTTGGACTACTAAAGTTTGATTGATTGAGATAAAAATTATCCTGATCCATTATAAATTACAGAACTAGATATAGTAAATAGTTTTCAATATAATTAATATGTTATATTCTGATATATTTCAGTAATTGTTTTTCTCTATTGTGAGAAGTTGGCTCACCTGTTTGTTCACGTTTCAGAAGCTTCCCGTCTGGAGATTTCTCATTATCGTTTGTATTTATTCACTTGATGTTGACTGTGCTATTGTGTGTACCAGTATGTAGATTTATCTATTGTTAACTTCACGAAGGGAATCTGCTTAGTTTACGCAGCCCCTGCGTGACGAACTTTTTTTTTTATTTTACGAAAAGCGCCCCCTAGGTAACGTCCTATTTTCAATAAGAAATAAGTTATGATTGCAATAAAGTCATAATTTATACCAACAGATTAACATAATTTCTCTTAAGCAATATCAAACACCAACGCTTGTTTTGAACTGTATAGAATAAACTTCAAATCAATTAATTGATTTTGAAGCTACGGCGATGATTCGGTTCTAATGGGTCCAGTAGCCTCCATGAAGGCTAACGGTCATTGCTGTGGCTGGTTTAATGTGCTCTTTATAGCTGTGTGTCTAGAACTCAATTCAGCTCTAGGACAAACAGGCAGCCAATGCCCTTACTAATACAAAACTAGATCCCCATTTTCCTCAACAATATTTACACATTATACTTCATTAGTTCAGAACAGTAACATGAAAGGAATCAGATTTACACAAGACCAGAGTGAGAGGGAATTATGTCAATAAGATCAGTAATACTTGGATAGTTCCCAGACTGATTCTAGATGTATGTATATACCTTACAGTGTTATTATTCGTCTGGCCGAAAAAAGGTTATGTATTTCTTGCGGTTAAAACGTTTTGAAAGGATTAAACCAGATGGTATAATATTTAGTTAAATGTAAATTTTAACAATGGTCAGTTTAAGGTAAATTAATATTTTCAACTTATTTGAACCACTTCCAGCCTCCCTTGAACATAAACAATCAATCCATAGCAGTTCCTTAGCAAAAGCAGAACATTCTGTGTAGCAAGAACTTGATTCAGGATTTGATGAGTTATGAGAAATCTAGTTAATATCAGTTTTGTATTCTAAGCATAAATACTATTTGAACTATTTTCCCTCCTTCTAGCAGATTTCCCTTAAGGTCATCTTCATGACGAGATTTTCGATATTTTTCATCAAATGTACATCGATCCTACCTAGGCGATGACAAAAATAAGGTTCGATCAAAACTATATATATTTTTCTGTTACCACTCTGGCGATCGTAATTTTTGTTTGATCGTTACCAAACTACATATTTAGTCATTTTATGTAAAAAGAAAGATCAAGTTAGTTAACGGCTGAAATCAAAAGAGGGGGAATGGGGAGTTTAGAGGGGGAGACTTTTGAAAATTCGAAATATCTCCGTTACTATAAGTCGGGTCGAAAAAGTGTATAGAATAAATCTTATTGAAAATTAAATGTACTATAAATTTTGTTAAATATATTTATTCCCTGTCTTAAATATTAACCGAGATATTTGCATTTTCGGTTATATTCTCTGTTATATTATAAAACACATTATTCGAACTTTAAATACCAAATATTGTTTTCCAGAGTTATTATACGAGATACATGCAAATATGTTCTTGTGAGCACCTTTAACCCCAGTCTTAAATTGTTGGAATACTAAAATTTGATTGATTGAGATAAAATTTATTCTGATTCGTTATAAATTACAGTACTAGATATAGTACATAGTTTTCAATAACGTTATGTTATATTCTGATTTCAGTTATTGTTTTTCTTTCCGCTGTCAGAAAGAAAAACAATTACTGAAAACCGTTGTTTACATTTGAGGCGCTTTCCGCCGGGAGGGGGAAGATTTCTTATTACCGTTTGTATTTATTCACCTAATATTCACGGTGGTATTGTGTTAGCAGTATGTAGGTTTATCTATTATAAAAATTCACGTAGAAAATCTGCTTAGTTTTCGAAGAAGGACTTTTTATAGGTGTATCCAATTTACTGCGAAAAAAAAATTCCTTTAATCAGCTTGTAACACATCTTTGGCCCAATTTTTGTAATTTACATCACTCCCTTCTTATTTAAGACGAAGGAAGTTATTGAAAAAACTATGGATTATTTACTGCTTGCAATTATATGTACGTAAGAATTTATTTATTATAAAAGGCTATAGCTTCTTGTTATATCCCATATTTAGATAAGCGTGGGAACAATATGTATGTCAATGTTTTCTTAAGATTTTCCGATACGGAATTTATGCTCCGGAGAATTATCATAAAAGAACTATATGACAAACTGGTAGCATGTAAGAGTTTTTCATGTTAACTGAAGCGTTATCGATAACGGCACATGGCCAAGCAACGTTCAACAATAAATGTTCATCACAGATGAAAAATAACCTTCCTTTCAGCGATGCGTGCGTTATTTATTCTCCTGTCGGCAGTTGGTTTATCTTCCAACGGCCATCCCTTAGGTATATTATTCATATAGAAGAATAAAATATTCGGTCCGAACCCGTCGATTCGGATCGGAACTCGGCGAAACATGGAGATCTCATATAACAGTAATACAGTTCTTGGATGGAAATTTAAATATTTATACTGGGGAGGGATCCGAGGCCCTATGAAACTCTTCTATGTCGGGGGCATAAATAAAAACCCTCGCGCAGGGGCTGAGTATAGCAAGCGGATTTCTCACGTACTGTGATGGCGTGTAGATGGTCTCACCTATTTCAGCAAGCATGGCGTAATCTGCCTATTATATTTTCTGTTTCTCCTTGTTAAACCACTGTGTAAACTATTTTACGTAGATCTCCACGACGATGGCTCATCTAAATGACATGGGAGAGGGGAACAATAAAAAAGTAAAAGTAAATAAATATTTAAAAAATGGAACACACAAAATAATGTTAAAGAACAAAAGGTAACGAACACAAAATACTGAAAGGAACACGAAGACAACTTTCGACAAAAAAGTTTGGTAAATAAATAAGTATTGGTGGTAAATACTGAATATGATAATTTAATAACACAAACACAAAACTTTAAATCATGTAATTAATATTGTCAAAGAATTACAACATTTCACACATTTTTAAATATGTCAGAATATTGACAATATTTGGGCTAGCCTCAGTCAGTAGTTCGTTCAAGCCATGAGGTATGTTCAGGAAGTTCGCGATCTGTTAGTAGATATTTTATAGTTAGTCTAATGTTACACTGAGTGCAGGTGGGCTGAGAGTTTTTTTAGCATTATGTAAGAATATGAAGGTATATATGTCCAATTCGTAGTCTTGTGAGGACAACTTGGTCTCTTTTTTAAAAACTATTTTGTATTTTTCGTATTATTTCGAATAATGTGTTTTACTTACGTAACCTAACTAAAAACTAAACTTGAAACTAAACTAGTACAAAGTACATTTAGTAATGCAAAAAATGAGGTCCATTCAATTTTAAAATTACCATCCTTGGTATTTAACCAAACTATGTAAAACTAAAGTCTATGTTGGTAAATTGGCTAAATTAACCGTGAGTAGTGGTTTGGGAAAAGAGTAAAATACCTACTTGTGTAATACCTCCGTTATTAAGCATCGTATCATTAAATGTAACAATGCTTTTTAAGAAAGTAATCTACTAAATTTGTTGTTGCCCGAACATTAACCTAGTTATTTGTGTTTTTTTTACTCTCTATTCCGCCATGGAATTTTCAATTAAAGCAACTACATCAGTAAATAAATCACGTGCAGCGTAAGGTTTGAATACTTTTTGCAGGAAATTTTTACGGAGTTGTCAGTTGTGGTTTGCCACAACTGACAACCAACTTCAAGAACTGAAGCATATGATTATTTGAATGACCTTTCTACAAAAAGGCTAATTAGAAGAGAAGAAGTAGTTTTAACGAGGTTAAGAATTGGTCATTCACGACTCACTCACACTTTCTTAAGGAGAAGAAGACTGTTCACACTGTAACTGTAGACTTACTATAAAACATATACTTACTGACTGCTATCTAAGGATTTGCTTTGACTGAATTCCTATATGAATTACTATACTATAGACCGTAGCCAGTATAGAGGCCGCATATTATACTACTTGAAAATAACAAAATTTCCAAAAAAAATTATAATGTAGGGCTTTACTGAAAATATTTGCAAAAATGAGTAAATACTTGCGAAAATATCATAAGCTGATGTAAAGATTTAAGTGTAACGCTGCTCAACCGTCCCAGTCGCGAAATACGATTGCTAAGAATAAATTAAAAATTAATTTTTTATGGAGAGTGAAATAAACAATATATTGTGAGACATCCATGATAGAATGTTTGCCACCCTAACTCGTGGAAAATCGGCCTAGTTTAAGCACCAACCGCTCGACTACGTATTTTAATCATATTACTGTTGTGAACTCTGGTTCAGTCGCCCAGCCATTTTGACAGAATAGTCTTCTGCTAACATTTGTTAATTCATAGTTTAATTCCCCTGTTCACTATTGAAAACTCAAATTATCTCCGTTGTTATGAATCTGATCAAAAAATTGTATAGAACCAATCCTGTTGCGAATTCAAATTTATATTGTGTTGTTTTCGTTAGTTTTCTGAATCTTAAATATTAAGAGCCGTATTAGTATGTTTTCGTTTTCAGCCTTCACGAAACCCTTCTAATGAAAATATCACTTCACGGCCTTGAGCAACTAAAAATCTCATTCCAGATTAAATTCATGTCCATTTTAAAATAATTCTAATTTCAGGACAAATGGTCAATAGATCGTCGAATGATAGCTTGTCCATCACTTGGTAGATCTACGCAACAAACGCTTAAAGGTTTTTTTTTTGTTTTTTTAAGCTTCAAACATTTTCTAAAATTACAGAATTTTATGTGGTTATTAAACACCATTTATTTTATTTTATTTATTTACTGTAGCTTCGCAGCTGTGGTGATGTTGCTCAGGGGAAAAAATGCATAAAATTAAAAAAAAAAGAAAAACAAAATTAATTTAAACGAAAACAAAACCACAAAAAAGAAATGAAATACAAAGCAGAAATGGAAAACAAAAACAGAAATGGAAAAAAAAAACAGATATTGAACACACGAAAACAAAATGGTAAACAAAACACAGAAGAGGAACCCAAAAACAGAAATCGACACACAACAAAGGAACAAATAAAAGATAGAATCCAAAAATAACTACAAAAACTGAAACGAGAGAATTGAAAATATAAGAGTCACGATGGATAATAGGGAAACCAAATTAAAAATATTTTAAAAAATATAATAAAAATAAATGAATTGGCAGATTAAATAGAATATGTATCTAAGATGTTTTATCAATGAATTTGATATTTAATTGAGATTTAGATAAATTAAAGGTGTTTTTTTTTTCCAAAAAATCTATATCTCACTTATACACACTCGAGCATCACCGCAGTTTCATGCTCAATTTGAGTTACTGATAACGAAAGTCATGAATTGCATTATGGCGGGAAGGGGGGAAACTCTTTGGTTTTGATCAACCAAAACAATATTTACCTAACATATATTCCAAATTGTTCATAAAGAGCTCAGCAAACACACACAAACGACATTTAAGAGCCAAACCTGACAATATCATATGCTTGAGAGAATGGGTTAAGAGCATATTAGCATGTTGGAATATTCGGGGAAATACGGAAAATACTTTCAATTCCGTTTGAGGAAATGGTGGGAGGAAATGATGTTCTTAATGCGGAGATAGAGATGTGTTACAAACTTAATCAAGTAGAGTACTTTCGAGATCAAAGCATTGGTGCTTTAGCCCCCAAGCACCAAGTCGGATTAATCCTTCTAGGAGCTAACCCTTTTTTCTCATTCCGAACCATTGTTTTCGGCTGAGAATAGTATCAAAGCAAGTAAATGGAGGATATTTATTCTAAACATAATGAAAATTGTATACACTTTAGATTAATTTGCGCTTGCACTCTGATATTTTCCCTATATTGAGTAAAGACTCCCAAAACATCTCTCGACAGCCAGAGAAAGTAAAATTCAATTAAAACAATTATGATTATAATTATATTTAGTCTGTTTTATTCTAAGATTGCATTTATCAATATTTTCGTATATGGGAATCCTGGAAAATAACTCTCCAATGGTGGTTCTATGCCTCACAAGAGCATTCTTTCTTACTTTCAGAGTTCATCAGACCTTCATGTACTAGTAATCTGCAATTATGGTCACCAGGTTTTCTCATTTTAGACACATTTATAAGTACCCACTTATTTTAACAGATTTCCTCTAAGGGAAATCAGCTATTGAGGCCGTACTGATTTTCAAAATATTCCTTCCAATGTCCATCAAATCTACCAAGTAGATGACTCTATCTAGAGGTCGCAATCTTTGCTGTATTGTTACCAAACTCGATACATAAGCGTTTCATGCAAATCTAAATATCAAGTTCGATAACGGCAAAAACTGGGTTGGGGAGAGGGTGGGGTGTTACAGAGAGAGACTTCCGAAAATTCTGAATATCTCTGTTATTATACATCGGATCGAAAAATCATGTAGAACTAATCTTATTATAAATTTTATTTTTTTGTACAAATATTGTAATATGCATATTTTCTCTAATATGAATATTATCCGAGATATTTGGAATTTATAGTTTTCAGGCTTTAGCAATCCTCCACTCCTACTCATGTCATTATAACAATAAGCTGTTATATCATGAACCTCTTTATTCTAAGGTAAAACGGAAAATATTGTTGAGAACTTTATTTCAGAGATTCATGCAATTTCGTTGTGCGTTGGCGTCATCAATTAAGGTCTTACGCTCATGCCTGGGAAATGATCATTTCATATATACCATACTCGAAATTCAGACGTTTCAATCAATACTAAACATCATATTTCTTATTGGCAGAACTCGGATCAGGAATAAGGGGGTTTATAGAGGGTGGATTCTAAAATTCCAAATATCCGAGATATGATGAGACGGATGGAAAAATATTAGAGAACCAATCTTGTAAAACTATTGATTCTCTACAATTGTTTCTCTCTGCCTATTTTCGTAACTCAAATATTAAGCTTGTAATTCCTACTTTCTGTTTTTCCGTTCGAATGTGTGTTAAGATGTGATCACTATTGAATCATACCAGAAGGTGGGGAAGTGTGCTTAGTTTACGCAGCCCCTGCGTGAAGTAGTTTTTCCTCAATTCAAAAAATACTTCACGCAGCGGCTGCGTAAATTAAGCACATTTCCCACGTGAAGTAATACGATAGAGAAATCTCCAAACGAGAGCCGAAAAGTTGCGGCAAAGGGTGGGGGGGGGGGGTGGGGAGTGGGGGGGGGGGGGGGGGGGGGGGGGGGTGGGGGGGGGGGGGGGGGAGGGGGTGTGTGGGGGTGGGGGGGGGATGGGGGGGGGGGGGGGCAGGGTGGGGGGTGGGGGTGGGTGGGGGGGGGGGGGGGGGGGGGGGGGGGGGGGGGGGGGGGGGGGGGGTGGGGTGGGGGGGGGGGGGGCGGGGGGGGGGGGGGTGGGAGGGTGCGGGGGGGGGGGGGGGGAGGGGTGGGGGGGGGGGGGGGGGGTGGGGGGGGGGAGGGGGGGGGGGGGGTGGGGGGGGGGGAGGAGGGGATGGAGGGGGGGGGGGGGGGGAGGGGGGGGGGGGGGGTGAGGGGTAGGGGGAAAGGGGTGGAGGGGGGGGGGGGTGATGGGGGGGGAGGGGGGAAGGTGCCGGGGGGGGACGGGGGGGGGGGGGGGTGAGGGGGGGGGAAAGGGGGGGGAGGGGGGGGGGGTAGGGGGGGGGGAAGGGGGGGGGGGGGGGGGGTGGGTGGGGCTGTTTGTTGTCCGGTGTTGTCTGTGGTGGTTGTGTTTGTTTGTGTGGTGGTCTGTCTTTTTTTTTTTTTGTTTTTTGTTTTTGGTATTTTGTTTTTTTTTGTTTTTTTTGATTTTACTGTCCTATCTTTTTGTTTTGTGTTGTTTGGGTTTGTTGTTTATCTTGCTTTTTGTTTTTGTTTTGGGTTGTTTTTTCCCTGTGTTCGCCTTCTTAGCGTTGTTGTTGTTTTTTTTTGTTGTTTTTGTTTGTGTTTTTTATTTTTTTTATTTATTTTTTTTTTTTTTTTTTTTTTTTTTTTTTTTAGTTTTATTTTTTTTTTATTTTTTTTTTTGGTTTACCACCCTGGTTTTTGTTCTGTGTTTTTCTTTTTTTTCTTTTTTTTTATTGTTTTGTTTCTTTTATTTCCTTTTTTTTCTTTTTTTTCCTGTTTCCCCGTTTTTTTTTTTTTTCTTTTCTTTATTTTTCTGTTTTGTTTCTTTTATTTTTTTTTTATTTTTTTTTTTTTTTTTTGCTTTTTTTTTTTTTACCCCTCTTTTTTCTATTTTTTTTCTGTTTGTTCTTTTTTTTTCTTTTTTTTTTTTGTTTTTTTTTTTTTTTTGTCTTTTTTTTTTTTTCTTTTTTTTTTTTTTTTTTGTTTTTTTGTTGTGTGTTTTTTTGTTTTTTTTTTTTTTTTTGTGTTTTTGCTTTGGTTGTTATGTTATGTTTTACTATTGTGTTGTTTTTTTGTTTTTCTTCCTTTTTTTTTTTTTTGTGTGTTTTTTTTTGGTCTTGTTGTGTGTGTTTCCTTTTTTTTGTTTTAGTTCTTGTTTATTTTGGTTTTTTTGTATGTTCCTTTTGTATGGTTTTTTTAGTTGTATATGGGGGTTTTTTTTGTCTTTTATTTTGCTTTGTTGTTCTTTTCTTTTTGTTTTTGCTGTTTGGTTCTTTTGTGATTTTTTTTTTTGTTTTTGTTGTGTTATTTTCACTTTTTTTTGTGGGTTTTTTTGTTTTTTTGTTTTTTTTTTTTATTTCTTTTTATGTTTTTTTTCTTGTTTGGTGTGTATGTTTTCGTTTTTTCTGTTTTTTTCCCTTTTTTTTTATTTTTTGCCCTTGAGGGTGTTTGTTTCTTTTATTTTTTTATTTTTTTTTTTTTTTTCGCTTATTTTTTTTTTTTGTTTTTGGTTGTGTGTTTGTGTTTTTTTTGTTGTGTTGCTTTTTATTTTGTTTGTTGTGTGTTCTCTGTTTGGTCTTTTTTTTGTTTTTTTGTTTTTTTTTTTGTTAGCGGTGTTTGGCTATGTTTTTTTTTTTTTTTCTTGTTTTTTGTTGTGTCATTTTCTACCTTTTTTATGTTTTTGTTTTTTTTTTTTCTTTTTTTTTCCTTAAGTTTTTGTTATTTTTGTTTTTACCTTTTTTTTTCTTTTTGTTCCTTGCCTTTCTTTGTTTCTTATTTTGGTTCTTTTCTTTTTTTTGTTTTTCTTTTTTTTTCTTTTTTTTTTTGCGCTTTCCTGTACTTTTTTTTTTTCTTTTTGTGTTTTATTTTTTTGATTTTTTTTTTTTTCGTTTTAGTTTTTTTTTTTACCTTCCTTTTGTTTTTTTTTTTATTTTTTTTTTTTTTTTTATTTTTTATTTGTTTTGTTTTTTTTTATTGTCTTTTTTTTGTTTCTTTTTTTGGGTGTTTTTTCTTTTTTTTGTGTTTTTTTTCCTCCCACTCCAAAAATTCTCTGCCCCATTCCCCACCGAACACTTTGCCCAAAAACTCCCCCATGTTACACCAAACTGTTCAACAACCAGAACGAGACCAAAACGAAAAAACACTATCTAATAGAAACTAAAAATAAGCAATAAGTTAAGTACAAAACATTTTAACTATACGATCGCCCCCGTATGGAAACTGTAATATTTCGAATTATACGAAAACCCCCAGCAAAACACCCCCCCCCCCCCACCCTCTGGTCCGATTTCAGTCCAATAACCAACTAGAACTGACAAAATGCCATAAAAAACAATAAATATCGACATATGGGGTAAAACGATCAACAAAATACAAAATTTCCGACCGCAATAGAGAGCGTTAAAACCGACAAATCAAACATAAAATAACAAAATAAATAAAAAAAAATAAAAAAAACTATATAATATCATAAAAAAAAATTTTTAAATTTGAAACGGGTCTACACGTCTTGTCCCTTCCTTCCGCCCCTTTCCCATCCCCACCAAAAAACAAAAAAACTTTACCACACCACCCCTTGGTGTAAAGTAACGAAATGCCCAATATTCATGAAAATTTTCGAAAAAATCGCGTCATGAGAACGACCCTCAAATTGCTAAAACTAAAAATTTAAAAAAAACTTGTAAGTAATATAACTTCTAAAAAGAGTAAAATATGGTGCAAGGGGAAATCTGCATAGTTTATGCAGCTCATGCGTGACTGATTTTGTTCATGTATGAGCATTGTCGTTTTCCTCTAGAGATAAGTGATTGAATGAGTTTTTCCCATCGACTTTTTAACAATTTACAATAGCAATTTTATCACTGTATCATCCATTCCCCCAAGACAATTTTTACACAAGGAATAATTACCTCAAAAATGACAGGAGAAACAATTTTCCTGTATGTTTTAGTAGTTTATCATGTATTTATTAACTCTGCGATAAAAAATAACTTCGGCTTTTAAAATATACCGGCTTGTAGCACTGTTATTTTCGGATGGAGAAAAGTCCTGTGCTGAGTAGTAAACCCCCAAATTTCATTGTCGAGTGTTTTGAGCGTTTGTTGAGGGCTTTATCACGATTGGGGTATCGGCAAGGAAATCAAGTTGTGCTATTGGAAGCTATTTTGATCCAGGTTTAGAACCTCCGCCAGTGCTCCCATCCCTCAGTTTTACTGCTCCTTTTACGACTGCTGACCCGAACTATTTCAGAAAAGTGTGCATTCGGATACCAACCCTACTTTCAGCTAACGCTACTATTGAGTGCCGCTTAAAATATTTTTAAAGTTAGTCACGCAAGTGTTACGTAAATAGAGCTGGCTTCAAACGTCCGTAACACATTTACAGGAGGCCAAATACTATACCGTCAGTGAAATGAATTTTCATAGCTTTCTGATTTTTGGAAAATTTAAGAACTTTACATAATAAATATTCATACTTTAGCATCTATTTTAGTAAATTGCCTTTAAGAAAAATTAATATATATATATATATATATATCATGTTTTGTTTTATAGCTACCAAACTCGACATTTAAACGTCTCATTGAAAAAGTAAAGATCAAGTTCTTTAATGGTTGAAATCAGACTAGTGGGAGATGGGATCTCGAAATATCTCTTTTATTATAGATCGGATCGGAAAAGTGTATATCTTATTCGAAATATAATATTCTATAAATGTTGTTACATGTTATTTCACTAACTTGATTATTAACCGAGATATTTGCATATTATAGCTTGAAGCCTTCATTAACCCCCTAATCCTACTTATGCGATATTAGCAATAACCTATAAATAAGCAGTGATCTGAAGCACTTGATTCAAAGATTAAAAACCAAATAATGTAGTCATTGAACGCAAATAAATTGTATGATGGCGTCATGGATTAAGATTTCCCTAACTTGGGATACATCAAAAATGTTAATGTTACTCGGTGTTTAGCCATTTAATTAAACTCTAATGTCCAAACTCGTTAATAGAAGAAATCACACCAGAATTCCAAGAGAATTATGAGTCTGATCGAAAGATTCTATATAAACCATCTTGTAAAGCTATTGATGTTCTAAAATTGTCGCCCTATACATTTAGTCATAACTCACGTTGTGAGAGAGGTGTCAGTATTTAATTGATTTCTGCCATCAGTACACCCCACTTTTACTCATCGAGTTTTTAGTATGGAATAGAGAATATATGGTTACATAAGGTTAGTCGTGTGTCAGCCCAACACGTGCGAAATCAGTTTAGCAGCCCCTGCTTGTTGGACTTCTATTTAAAAAGACCGTCACGCACGGGCTTCGCAAACTAAGCAGATTTCCCACGTGAAGTTATACAATAGAGAAATCTCCATACAAGAGCCGAACAGTTACGGCAAAGGGCCGAACTAGCTTTTGGCGGGAAATTCAAAAATCCGTTATCGGCCCAAATTTAATAAAAATGCAAATATCTCGGTTAATATTCAAGATAGGGAATAAATGTATATATTTTATATAAATAAAATATTTATAGTTAAATGTAATTTGCAATAAGATTAATTCTGTACAATTTGTCGATCCGACGTATAGTAACGGAGGTATTTCGAAAATCCTCCCCTTTAAACCCCCCTTCCCACTGGTTCGATTTCAGCCGTTCACGAACTTGATCTTTCTTTTTACATAAAACGACTAAATATCGAGTTTGGTGACGATTAAACAATGATTGCGACCACTAGAGCGGTAACAGACAAATATATATATATATATATATATATATAGATAGATAGATAGATATAGATAGATATATAGATATATATATACAGCTTTGAACGGACCTTCATTTTCGTCATCTACTTGGTAGGATCGATGGACATTCGAAGAAAAATTTCGAAAATTCCGTCATGAGTACAACCTCAATAGCTGATTTCCCTTGAGGGAAATCTGCTAAAATTTAAAGCAGTGGCTGTATCTCTAGGAATGAACGTTACTTCATTAATTTCTTCTCATACTCAAATTTGGTTCTTTGTGAAAAATTTGCAGTGTAAGAGTTTTATCGACTAATTTTGTCTATGATTTATCTATGATAATTATAAGCCTAACTAATCCTATTCTCCGTCTATTTCGTACTTTCAAACGCAATTTTTTTGACCAGTCAGTAAACCTAATTCATCCTATAATTCTACAATATCTTTCAAAATTATTATAAATATATAACTATTTCGGTATCAGTTTTAGAAGAAAATACAAAATGATTTAAATCATAATGTTGAAACATCTTTTTTTCTGATAACTGACTGTCAATTAACGTAAGTACATTTAATTTTATTATCATACTTTTGTCTGTTTTAGCCAAATTTTTTAAATCTTAACAGAATGGTAATTTCCTATTACCATCATTTATAAATCGAAAAATTGTATATAACCAATGTTATTGCAAATATATTTTTTTATAAATGGTGATATATAAAATTTGTCAGTAATATGGATATTAACCGAGATATTTGTTTGTTTTTTCTCTTCATCCCTCAGTAAACCCCCATTGCTGCTTATGTCATATTAGCAATAAGCTTTTATATCATTAACTCTGAATCTTGTTAAACTATTGAGCTTCTACTATTACTGTCGTATACATTTTATCGTAAGTCGTAAGTATTAAGTGAGAACTCGCGCTTTCTTGTTTTCTGGATTTTTAAACATAGAAATAGAGAACATGTATGTTTGCGTGTTGGGAGGACACCACAAAATGTATTATCCATCACGTACGAAATCAGCTTAGTTTACGCAGCCCTGCGTGTCCGGCTTTTTTTTTGTGAAAACAGTGATTTACCTCTTCTGCCAATTAGGTCACAATAAGATTAATACGAAATAATATGTCTTCTGAAAGATCTCAAGACAGATATTATAAAATCAGCTGTTTCTAATATGAACAGTTGAAATCAGCTGTTTGTAAATGTTTCGAGATCTGCTGAATTGCAGATAAAACAGGCAGTGGGCTTGAAAATATGTCATTAATAAGGTCATGTTGAGCTATTTATTGTTTGGCATTCTGTAATTTTAGCAGATTTTCCTTAAGGGAAAACAGCTTTTGATGTTGTACTCATGACGCGAATTCCGAAATTTTTCCTCAAATGTCCAATGATCCTACCCACTTGATGACGAAAACGAGGCCCGTTAAAAACTCTGTGTGTGTGTGTGTGTGTGTGTGTGTGTGTGTGTGAATATATATATATATAAATATATATATATATATATATATATATATGTGTGTGTATGTGTCTGTTACCGCTCTAGCGGTCACAATTATTGTTTAAATCGTTACCAAATTCCCTATTTAGTCGTTTTATGTAAAAAGAAAGATCAAGTTCTTTAACAGCTAAAATTGGACCAAGGGGAGGGGGGGGGGTTAAGAGGCAGGAATTTAGAAAATTCGAAATATCTCTGTTACTATAAGTCGGATTGAAAAATTGTATAGAACCAATCTTATTGCAAATTAAATTACCTATAAATGTTATCCTGTACATGTTTTCATTATCTTTAATTTTAACCGAGATATTTGCGTTTTTTAGTTTTCGGCCTTCAGTAATCAACAATAAGCTGTGATATTATGAAGCACTTTAATTGAAGCCTAAATATCAAATATTGTTATCATTGAACTTTCACGGGGCACAAGTGGGAAATCTGCTTAGCTTACGCAGCCCCTGCGTTTCGGACTTTATATATATATATATATATATATATATATATATATATATATATATATATATATATATTGTGGATATAAAGGCCGATATTTTTCAGTACACATTTTAATAAATACAAGTAAATTAAAGAGGAGAAATAGCCTTGGCTGTTGGAGATGTATGTGAAATGCTTGGAATTCACTAGATCCTAAATCCAGCAAGGCTCGCCGCCTCCAGAATCCATGTCTCACACATAGTAAGGCTCTGAATTCCACACCCAATTTCTGAACAACGGAATTTTTCTCATTTCTGTATCTTAAATTATTCTCATTTAAATATTATTCACAAGTTTTCATATTAACAGGATGTCAGTAAAGTACATATAATCACAGTTACTATGGAATATAAATAGTTAAGTTGGAGGTTTAATTGAAAACACATGAACGCATCATCGAAAAGTCCGTCACGCAGGGGCTGCGTAACCTAAGCAGATTACCCACGTGAAGTTTTACAATAAAGAAATCTGCATACTAGTAGTAGTAATGAGTCTCTAAACCAATTTCACGAAATTCGAACTGTTACGGAAACGGCCGAACTAGCTTACGGGGGATACTCAAGAATAGACCCGACATTAGCCGATCTCATCCCGCCCTTTATCCGCACGCGCTTCATAAAAAATGGAAATATCTCGGTAAATATTAAAGATAGAGAATAAATGTATATAATAATAGTTATAGTAAATGTAATTTGCAATAAGATTGCATCCTTAGAAGTTTTCCATCCGACTTATAGTAACGTAAATATTTTGAATTTTTGAAAATCCCTCTCTCACAGGCACGATTGCAGCCATTAACGAACATGATCTTTCTTTTTGCATAAAACGAGTAAATATAGAGTTTGTTAATGATCAAACAAAATTTTTACGACCGTAGAGCGTTAACAAAGAAATATGATATATATATATATATATATATATTATATATATATATATTATATATATATATATAATTTTGAAAATGGACCTCATTTTAGCTAGAGTTTGTTAATGATAAACAAAAATTTCGACCGCTAGGGAGCGTTAACAAATGAAATATATATAATATATTTATATATATATATATATATTTTATATATATTTATATTTTAAATTTATATATAATTTGAATGCACCATTTTGGTCATCTTCTGGGTAGGATCGTTGGACATTTGAAGAAATTTGTCAAAAATCGCGTCATGAGTTCGACCTCAATAGCTGATATCCTTAAATGGAAATCTGCTAGCGCTTTTAATGTTACAATCTCATCAGTTCTTAAACTTACAAGAACAATTTATAATAATGCAGGTAGAGGAATAATGGCCACACTTCCACAGTAAAAATGTATTAAAGAGACAGAGCGCTTTCGATGCATTGCTATATCATTAGTGCCCTGTTGATACATCAAAAAAACAATAAGTAACCTATCTCTATTACAGTGTTTTAAAAAAAACAACAAAGTTATTACAAGACACTGAGGATGGTGCACTGCATCGAAAGCACACTGTCGCTTTAATTAATTATTGCTCTGGAAATGTGGCCATTTGTCCTCTATCTGGAATAGAATTCACTTCCAGAATACCAACTTAGAATTCATTATAAGTTCCATAATCCAAAAATAGTACTGTTCAAAAACATCCTTAAATCTAAATAGCTGTTCACTCTGATACATTGTTTCTGCATTTAGGGTTCTCTATAATTCAATGCAAGTAAAACCGAATATAACTAGGTAATGCCTAGAATTTAGGCCTATATAAATTAAGCTATTTAAGCATTTAGTAGGACTGATACAGTTTATGGAGTTTGCCGTTTACATAGAGACGCCCTAGCATTTTATATAGGATATGAATGTGTAAAAAAAATCGTAATACTTCAATTTCTGTAAATTTGTAGAAATCGTAACGCCAAAAGAAAATTACGATCGCTAAAGCTTATTTATATATATATATATATATATATATATATATATATATATATATATATATATATATATATATACTAGCTCAGATACCCGGCTTTGCCTGGGAATTCATTTGAGGCTGAATGTGATGTATTACACAATATTTTGTCATTTACCCGTCCCAGTGTTTAGGATTGATACCCGTCGTTGCCGTGGATTTGCTAATAATAGAATTATTTGTTCGATAAGGCTTCACAGTCTTCGATATTTTTATATTTCCCGTCTCTTATACATGTAAATATGGTGAATTTTTATTTCAGGCCTCCCTTATAACCCCCCTCCCGTTCGAACCTAAAAATTTTAATATAACTTGTAATCATGGAAGAATTAATGCTAATTGACATACCGAGTTTTGTTAAGTTCGGTTCAGCCGTTAGTGCCCGCTAAAGTTTTAACGTATAACTCATTTATACTTAGGTATACGACCAAAGTGTATATAACAAAAGTTACTCCAAATAACAAAATAAACAACTTTTGTTATGTGCATATTTGCCGAAAAACCAATAGAAAACGAAATATCGCTATTTTTAATTTCAGGCCTCCCTTATAACCCCCACTCCTGCCCGTCCCTAGAAATGTTAGTATGGCTTATTATAATGAAGGCGTTAGTACTAATTCACATACCGAGTTTGGTTTAATTCGGTTTAGTCTTTTGTGCCAAATAAAATTGTGGACTCCCGCTTTAGTTTTTAGTGTATAACTGATTTATTCTTCCGTATACCGCTAAAGTGCATATAACAAAAGTTACTCTAAATTACAAAATAAACAACTTTTGCTATGTGCATATTTGCTGAAAAAGCAATAGGAATCGAAATATCGCTATTTTTAATTTTAGGCCTTCCTTAAAACCCCCACTCCTGTTCATTTTGGAGAATATTAATATAGCCTAAAGTCTAAGTTGGGTTAGTAGTAATATATATACCAAGTTTCATAAAATTCGGTTCAGCCGTTTATGCGTGAAAAGGTAACAAACAAACAAACAAACAAACAAACATACACGAAAGAAACAAAATGCAGTTATGGTGTCTATGACATGTGAAACGAAAAGTTATCGTGAAATTTCGCGAAAAAAAATCAATGTACAGACAGAGGTTACAATTTTATATATATATATATATATATATGGGTGCCCTTAGATCAGTGGTAGAGCTTCCGACTTTATATTTGTTCACCGATTCCATACAAGATGTCGCGTCGGCAGTGGAATACCGGGAGCCTAGTGAGTAAATTAGTCAAATAGCTCGTGGGTTGTCCATATAACATCGACTAGCAAGGTGATCTTTGATAATAAGAACAATGTCCCCCAAGGCCCATGGGACCAATGGCCCCGGTGAGTCCAGTTAGTCTACTGGAGACAACTCATTCCAGGTCCTCCTTGGTTAATCGGTGTTATATACATGGTCTCTCAAAAAGAATGAACCGATTTCATTAAGCTATGTCTTATTAACAGACAGTAATACAAGATTGCAATAAAGACACATGTATTTAACCGGTGTTGAAGTTTTATGATGTCATCATCATCATCATGTTCCATTTCCAGCATCGCATCAAAGAATGTTCTGCTGCGATGCTGGTGTAAAGCACCATAAATAAAGCTTTGAAATCAGTTCATTCTTTTTGAATGACCCTGTAATATTAATTAATAAAATAAAATAAATATAAATTAATATAATTATAAAATATTAATTGTTTTCTTCCTACAGTAACTCTATAAGGAGGTCGTTTATTTTAATCTAGGTCCCGTCACATGCATTTGTAGTGTATTACAAATAATTTATACATAATTTATTTCAAGTGTATAAGTTATATATAAACAATTAAGAATAATAACGTTAAATAAAAATAAAAACATATAAAGAGAAGATTATTAGTCTTGAAAAAAAAAATTGGGAATCTTTTGAAGTAGACTTAGTAGCTGAATCGGCCAGTTTATTTCCAATATTATCAGAATGTGCTTTAGCCCATGAAAAATAAATGTTAATATGATTTAATTCCACTTTAAGGTCTCTGATTTGTGTTGTTAACGGGACATAGTTTGTACAGCTCTTAAGTTTTTGTATCGTTACTTTACTGTGGGCGTATATACAAAGTGTTTTATGTGGTGTATGTTCAGTTTGTATCTTTTATAAGGTTTTCAGTATAGCATATTGTTCTGCTTGATTGTTGTTGTGCAGTTGTGTCCCAGTCTAAATTTATGTATCTCTGTCAATTCTTGAACAATGAATCTTACACATGCACAGCCTACATTTTTCCTACATCTTTACTCTCATCATTATATATTTTGGTTTTAAAAGGTTTATTTCCTTGATGTATTAATATATATTCTTTTTGAGAAGTACTATTTAATTGAATTTACACTTGCCTAGATTTTATACCTGATGGATATGTGTCCAATGCTATAATAGCAATCATTTCACTAGTAGTATAGCAGGGCAATCCTATTCTGGAAAAAAAGTAATTTATGGAACTACATTCACATTGAATGTAAAGTTGCGTTTCCCCTAGAGTTATAGATAGTGCTGAGTTTGCAGGGGGTTCACTAAAGGGAGGGGGCTTATAGAGGATCCAGGCAAGCCTGCTTTAGTGCCACTAAACCCCGGACCATGTCATCAACATAAAACTCATGGATGGGCGAAAAATTACCAGCAACTGCCTCGTCAAACAGATTTTATGCCCCCACCCCTAGCCCTTGCGCGCCATCTAGGGGCCGTAGATGGACACTACAGTTGCTTTCGCCCTATTAAACAATAGCCAAAGTGGGCCGATTCCAAAATATTTCTTATTTTTGCAAGATAGAGGGACCTTTCTTGGCCTTTTTCTCTGAAAGAATAGTAAATACAAAAATATATTCTCTAACAGTGTTGTTTATTCATTGTATGAAAATTAAAGTTCACTTAATTCAAATGCTCTTGGTCGGGACGGCTATCTACAATTTACTAGCCTCTAGCAATGTTATGAATTTACGGTATGATTTGGTTCCTTAGTAACATATAGCATATTTATAACATATTTCATATTTTGTTGTGTTTCTTATACTAAACGAATTTTCATGTCAAATGTCTTAATTCTTTTGTTTAAATATGGTAATATGACAAACACACACACACACACACACACACACACACGCACGCACACACTTTCTCTTTTGTGAACTAGCCTCAAAAAGTGAATCCATATTCTAACATAGAATCACGGCTACCAAAGATATTCCAAAAATAATAGAGATTACTAAATAAAAATAGTATAAAATAAATTATAAGAAGTAAAATGATGAAATACTATTTCATGTTAAAAATGTATAATTCAAATAGTTTATGGTTAAACTTGTCGCGCAAATGTATTTTCATAAATGACCAATCGAATTTAAAAAATTGATATGCTGTTTTTTTTATTCCTTTTTTGTTTATGTTAATGCATTTTTTACATTATAGCTAATCATGTATTTTGTTTATTATTATTTACGTCCACTTTATGCTACTATGGTTAATCGGGGCTCAGGTTGGCCGTGCGGGTTAAGGCGTTGGTCTTATTCGCGCGTGGTAGACCTAGGGTGGCGGGTTCAATTCCCGCCCTGGGCAGTAGAAATTTATTTAATGATGGAATTCATTAAATAAACTCCTTAAGCCCACCCTGGCTAGAAAAGGGTGGTAACCTGTAGATAACCCGTCCCGATTATAGCTAATCATGTAGGTTTGCTTAATGATTCTTGTATCCACAAAACCTAATGCCCAATCCGTCTTCTGTCATGGTCACTTAGAAATTCATGTATTTCGTATTGTATAACAACCTAAAGGGGTAATATTAGTATTAAAGAAATTTCGTCAAGTGTAGAATAGCACTCACATCGAAGGTTTCGAGGATGTAGATTGAAAGTTGCTAGTCTCACCGCGAAGGAGTTAGGTGTCCACCCTTAACTTGAAATGGGTCAATTAATGCATTATAGAAAAGAAATTATTTTGTTGATGCACATGTTTCACTTGGAGATATCTCATAATAGTTTATTTGACTTTCAGGCTTCGAGAATTATTTCATATGTAATAACAGGCTGAGAGAAATTAAATCCGCATTGAAGCTTAGCCAAGTGAACAGATGACACGACGAGACGATGTTATATTAACACGACTACGAATCGGACACACGTCACTGACACTCATATTTGACAGAAAGAAAAACAATTAAATATGTTTGGACTAAATTTGTCTGACATACAATTTTCACCTAACTGTCCAACACTTACTGAATGACATCAACTTTGGAGTACCACATGACGTACAGTAATTACTGACGAAGGGTTGTCCAAACATTACTTAAATTATCCAACATCTTGAGACTTGATATTCTTATTCAAAAATTTTATTTGCATTTTACTAAAGAATTCTCGTTTTATTTTTTAAATATTTTTAAATGTGTTTTTGATGGAATTGTTGAACACTTCATTATTTTAATCAGTATTCAGGAACTATTTTAATTTATTATTAACATAATCATAGATTATCATGTTAACCATATTATTTATAATCAGAGAAAGTATTCTGCATTCCGAACCATCTATGAATAAACGTTCATTTTCACAAAAATGGTCCAAAGCACCACTTGGATGGCAGTTCCTTTATATATTTAATAATAAACACTATTAAAAATACTCTTTTGTATGTTCGCAAAGTGAACTGTATATTCTTTAGTAGCATACTCAGTAAAGTATAACACATATTAACGGAGCAGAGTTAATAAATTTCAAAAATAACTGGGTATACCACTCCAGCGATCATTCAACTAAATTATATATTTATGAGAAAAACACTTCATTGCTAAAAATATAAGCATATAACTTAATATTTTCTTATTGTTGGTTATCTCCATTTTTTGCACAATTTATAGTTATAGTGCATTTAAAGTTATTGTTCAATTTGTCCATGCATATTTTCATTTTTTTATATTCTAAATCAAAAATGAATTTGGGGCTTATACAGAATAATGAAACATCAAACACTTGCGAAAATAAAGCTTCGAGGTTCCTGACATTTAATAAGTCAATTTCCTTAACATTTTCGTGGAGTCTACACCTTCTCAGAGGATACTGAGATTCTCCTTTAGGTGTAGGTCTTCCTACACCGTTTTGATTAGATTTTAAGCTCTGAGGATGATAGTGTTGAAACGACGATACTTAAAACAAATATTATGAAATGAGAGGCCACCGAGTTTCTATTCACCAGAGATTTTAGTCCTCAAGACTCGAAGTTCATCTTGAGCCCTGAAGGTTCAGAGGCTTTGAGATTAAAATCTTTGAACGACGATAATGAAGAACAAAGTTGTTTGTTCCCAAACTACAAACACAGCATTGGAGAGAGTATAAGCGTTATGGATTAATTTGAGTCTTTTAATTATTCTTAAAGATGAAAACGGTACAACTTTCTGAAAAAAACATAATCAATTGTGTTGTAGTTTTCGTGATGCCTTATTTTCCATTATACCAATCCAAG
Source organism: Riptortus pedestris (assembly GCA_019009955.1). Lineage (NCBI taxonomy): Eukaryota > Metazoa > Arthropoda > Insecta > Hemiptera > Alydidae > Riptortus > Riptortus pedestris. Next base: position 37,141,402 of record CM032230.1, read on the forward strand.
TCAAGGTTCAACTCTACATTTCGTTGCATAGTTCGTCTGCATGTCTTTTTCTTTTTTGTTCCAATTTGCTCGTTTGTTGTTTGCTCCCTGGCAATACTTTTTCCCCCTCGGCCCTCGTTGATTTGTTTCCTTTTTGTTCGGCGCCGACTAACAGTTGGTAGAGTGGTAGCTAGAGCGTTCTAAAGGGTAGTAATTGATTCGACGAGCATTGGTCGGTTGATAGGTCCAAGGGTAATCTGGGAGAACAGGAGTCGAGCAAACAGTGGCCGGGTATTATCTCCATTCGGGATAGCGAGAAATTCTTTCTTCACGGCCCGCCGATTTTTCCAATTACTCCGACTCAATCACAGTTACTGAGCGGATGATGTAATTAGTGCCGGACAAACGTAAAACAATCAATATTTATTAAATGGATTAGGGCCGATATCTCGTTTATTGTCAAAGTTGGCAAATACATAAAACATTAACGCTTCAGTAGTGTTTGCAGAATGTTGACATTAGTTATTAAGTTCGTACGTTACTCTAGCTACATCTCCATGTCAAAATACATTATTATTGAGTGGAGGGAATTGAATTTCTCTTTCACACGTAGACAATGAACATCGCGTGGTTCTACATTGCTTTATGAGTAAAATCTTCAATAAAAAAAGTCCTTCACGCAGTGGCTGGCGTTAACTAAGCAAATTTCCGACGTGCATCACGTATTTGTATATATCTCAAAATGTGAAAATTCAATGAGAACATTATTTGGTATTTGACTTCAAATAAAGTGCCTCATAATATAAAAGCTAATTGTTAATATGACATGAGTAGGAGTGGGCGTTTACTGAAGGCTGAAAAATAAAAAATGCAAATATCTCCTTTAACACTAAAGATAGAGAATAAATGTGTATAACAATATTTATAGTACATTATATTTTCAATAAAATTGCCTTTATACAATTTTTCGATCTGACGTATAATAAGTAAGATATTTCGAATTTTCAAAATTCTCCCTCTCTAAACACCACTCCCACTGGTCGATTTCAGCCATTAGCGAACTCGACTTTTAGTTTTGTTTGAAACGATTATATATTGAGTTTGGTTACGATCAAATAAGAATTGCGACCACTATAGCTGTAACAAACACCTCATTTTTGTCATCTCCTAGGTAGGATCGATGGACATTTGAGGAAATTTTTAGAAAATTTGTATCATTAATACGACCTCAATATCTGATTTCCCTTAAGGGAAATCTGCTAATAGAGTATATATATCTTGCACACCAAGGCTATTTCGAAGGAACTGTTAAATTGTGAGTGTTTAGACCTTTGGAAGATCAAATGGTCGGCTTCATGTAAAATTTGCCATACTGCTCAATCAGTTACTCAATGGATTTACGATGCTGAGTTGGAACCAGATGAATGGCTAGAAGCCAAGATGATTGCTCGGAAAGTAAACATTAAGAAGAGCGTAATCCGCTGTTTCGAACCCCCAAGGATATTCATACGGACTATACCTAGATCTTCTACATTTAGAAAGTTAAGTGTTCTCCATCATAGTCATAGTGCAATTACTCTTATATAAAATACAGAATAGATGGCAAATGCGAAGCAACGCCTTGCTTAATTTCTTCAGCACTAATTGAGTTAAGAGCGTCTGAGATCCTAATGAAGGGAGACTGCAGTAATTTGGCCCTCTGGTAAGAATGAAACCCTGCAGGACACCAAAGAAGATGCCAATAGAACATCATTGCAGGAAAGGGGAAAAGACGGGCCCAGGCAATGTACTCCAGGAGAACTTACGAAAGCTTGGGCATAGGAACTTATTGCACTGTATGTACTAAACTCTAAACAATTAATTATGTTTATATAAACTCTCAACTACTATATTAAACAGGCCTATTTGATGTCATTACCTAGCTCCAGCAGTGTCGTGTGTTAACCACAATATTTCTTCTGTGTTTCAACTGGGCTCTTCAGATAGTAGTGGTTGTGGTACATACGCGGCACTTGCCAGTCTTGTATTTAATTATGCCGAGTTTTAAAAACGTAAGAAAAAATAGTAAAAACAATTATTTATAATAATTATTATTCCCATTATAAGGAAATGTGATTAAATAAAATTCTTCCTGCAAATGATATTTTCTTTATAAGTGTAATGAAATATGAGGTTTTGTAACTCCTTAGAACAGTACTCGGTTGTGTTTAAGACCTCTTCAAGGCATTGAACAAGTATGCACGCCACAGCAATTTTCTCAGAACACCCCCCAACCCCCTTTCCGAGTAATTACTTCCACCAACTTACGTTTTCTTTTTCTTTTTTTTCATTATAATTCTGAGGCGTGAAACGGAGATGCCACGAGTTCATACTTAGCACATTCTCTTTGCGGAGTTGGTGAGGGAAGGAAGAAAAAAAAAAGAGCTTCATACCACTTAGCCTTTCAAGAATTTCAGAATACATTTTCTTAAAAAAGAATTCTTTCTTTGTAGAAGGTCACTTGTGCCGTTCGTTCTCCGTTTACATTAATACTTTTACACTCATTTCAAAGGGCCTTTCATTTCAACTATTTCCACTTTTGCTGCTTTCAAACGAAACCTGCAGTTCGGCGTTAAACACCAACACTATTTAATGCTTCAATAATTATTTTTGAATTCTTTTCTTTGTTCTAAGATATTACTGGACGGTCTTTTTTATCTGAAAAATGTCCCTCGGGGCAAATATAGAAATAGGTGGGAGCTCTTCCTCAATTTTTCCGAGGTTAGAATACTACAAAAACAAGACCATGCCATAACTTTAAACATCGGTTGAGCAGGAGAGAAGTAATACTAAATCAACAAACATACATGCACGCATAACTCCATTTATATTCAAATTAGTCCAAGATGTGTTCAACATCAATTGTAAAACTATATGAACAAGATTGATGGCATAACAGTCATCTATCCAAGTTTTAATAACGCATTTGAGATTGCATATATTACCATTTTGCTAAACTCCAATTATTTCTAGTCAGATTTTGGCAAATATAGAACCATTGATCTCATGTTATACATATAACGTTAAAATATTACCTTAAAAAATTAGAAACGACCTTATTTTTATCATCTTTGGAGGACCAATGGAAATTTGATATAACTTTTTAAATAATGACTTCACGAATGAAATCTTCTTACAAACTACCTGTACTTAGTTATACGATAAATGGGGCCAATTAAAAAGGATAAATTCATCGAAAAGGAGTAATACAAGAAAACTATTTGGTTCTGTTAAAATGATGTTCTTGATCAAAGTTGGAAATAATTTACAGTTTATTTCTTGGGGAAAAAAATGTTTTTGCTGATTTTTTTTTTAAAAATTACAAGTGGTTAACTAAAAATTAAAACTAAAAAACAGGATATTTAGTTAGGGAAATGTTTCTCAAGAGGAAAATAGTGTTCTGAAGTTTATATCATTTACTTACACTTCTACCAACTTAGAGGCTCAGGCTGGCAGTGTGAGTTAGGGCGTCGGTCTTAGTATCGCGGGGTAGACCTACAGTGGTGGGTTCGATTCCCGCCCTGGGTAGTGGACATTTATTTAGTGACGGGCTCAATAAATAAACTCCTTAGGCCCACCCAGGCTAGAAAAAGGTGGTAACCTGTAAATAACCCGTCCCAACTAACCATAGTAGTATAAAGTGGACGTAAATAATTATAAACAAACAAACTTCCACCAACATTTCTCACAATGATGAGAGGATATTCCGACTAATTCTCTACTTAAGTAAATACACTATGTGAGGTTGTTTTAGTGTAGACAGGCAATTATAGTGGCCCGCTTTCAATAAGGTAATACAAATCGAAGGTTTAGGGCTCAAATGAAGTTCCACACTGTACAAACGCCTACTAGCTGAGTGTTTTCTTTATTGCGGGATATTTTCTTTAAAGAAGAAATTTTGTGGCGTTTAGAACTGATTCCAAAGATTAACATATTTATGAGACTGATATTTGCAGTGTAATTTAAAATAATTTATTTATTTATTTAATTTAAATGAGTTCCGCAACGCAGGCGATTTATTCATTATTAAAGTGTCATTAAAAAGTGAAATGCAAAAAAAAAACAAAAAAAAAACCAACAACACCTAACGGAAAAAGAGTGAATTTTGGCAAATGATTTTGAAGCATATATGGTGATATGAAGCAAACGATATTGTACGATATGGAAACATCAGGGTAATGAACAGTATATATAAATGAAAATGTAACTATAGAAAGAGGGGGAAGAAAAATTAAACATATAAAAAAATTAAGGAAAAGGGATAACGAAAAATAAAATAAAATAAATAAATAGAAAATAAATAATATTAAAGTTTATACACCCTGCTAATATAGGAAATAAGTGAAGAGTGGTGTGTAGATTATAGTGTGTAATATATGTAGGTGCCTTTTAGATGTTTAATGACTGAGTCTATGTAATCACTGTTATCGGTCAAAAGTTCCTGTAAGTCATGTGGACTGTCTAAATTGTCTCTTCGTCTACAGCCAGTCAATATCTGTTGTACAGTTAAAATGTCATTGCAATGTCTACAAATCGGTCTGTCCTTGTTTGTCATTAAGTGTCCGTGAGTCAGCAAGGAATGGCTAATGCGAAGTCTGGTCAGCACAACTTCCTCTCTTCGTGTGCTCCTGTTACTTGATGGCCATTTCTTAACCGTTTGTTTTATTTGTCTTAGTTTATTGTCGTTTGTGTTATCCCAAGACTGCTGCCACTGCTGTTGTAGTGCCTAAATTAAAATAAAGTATCGAACAGAGTCCAATAAGGAACTAAGTTCTAAGCTCCAAATATATGCGTGAATGTCTCATTAGTTATACAAAGTAAACTGTGAAAGCTGAAAGTAACATCTGCGACGAATTGATACTTTGAGGCCGATCCATTTTTATTTATCAATAAACAATCACGCATACAAAAGAGGAGTTAAGCAGGAAAAGTTTCAACCGTTCAAGTGGAAAAACGCTTCCATATAGGAGCCGCCGAGTGAGAAAACTTTGCCCAGCTTCATCAATTTTTATAAAAACTTCTCTCCCTTCAAACTGATATTGATGAGCCGCCTCCTTCCTGGACGAAACAGCTCCCCTTCAGCAACCAACTTAGCCATCAGAGACAGTAAACTTTTTAGGGCCCAAGTAGTTTTCCCGGAATGAGCCACTGGGCAAGCTTTCAAACTGGCTACATGACAGTGTGCTCCGAAATATTGGAATTCTATAAAGTTCACAGTGCTCGTTGCCCAGATTTAGATTCCGGTAAAATAAGAACCAACAGAAATACAACTTTTCTTGGTGGTCCGGGGGTTCTGCCACAATCGTTGTTGACCATTCCTTGAAATTCTTCCCTCCCCCAACCGCACACACACTCACAAATATATAGTTCGAAAGGAGTGTCATTTAAGCAGATTTCACTTAACGGAAATGAGCTAATGAGATTGTACGCATGACGCGATTTTTGAACAATTTCTTCTAATGTCCATCGATCCTACCTAGGAGATAATGTTTTTATTTTATTTTATTTATTTGGTTTGTGCCCCACACCGATGGTGATTGGCATAACTAAAGGGATATATTTGCTTCTTCATGTGCTTACATTTTTCTACTTAATTTTTATATTATGGAAAATATTTCTTTAATATCTGATTGTTTCTCATATCCGCGCTTTGTCTAAAGAATATAATAAAAGTTAACCCTTTTAAATCTTTTGGAAATTTTTAAGTGATTTAGATATGTTAGTATTTGTGGAATATATTGGCTGCTGTCAGTTAATAGTTCTGTCATATCGTGGGGTATGTGAAGGTTTTCTCGTTGGATGCAGTCTGTCAGTATGTGTTTTATCCACCGAATCCTAAACAAATGGCAATCAGAATGGATGGAAGTAAAGAACCACCTCCGTAGTATCAAAAGTACTATTAAGGAGTGTCCATCGATCCATAGGAGTACTAGACGGGCGGAAGTTGTTCTTGCCAGACTCAGGATCGGCCACACATACCTGACACATAGACACTTAATGACAAGGACTGATAACCCTATAGGAGATAATGAAAATGAGGTTCGAAATTATATATATATATATATATATATATATATATATATATATATATATATATAATTTGTGGCACTCTAGCGGTCGCACTTATTGTGTTATCGTTACAAAACTCGATATATAAGCGATTCATGCAAACCTCAAGATGAAGTTCGCTAACGACTAAAAACGAAGAAGGAAGAAGGGGGGGGGGGGGTTAAGAGGGGGAGAATTTTTAAAATTCGGAACTTCTCCGTTATTATACATTGGATCAGAAAAGTGTACAGAACAATCACATTGTAAATTTGCTTGTCTATAACTGTTATTATATACATATTTTTTTAAGGTTCAAATTAACCCAAATATTTGGAAATTTTAGTTTTCAGCCTTCAGTAAACCCCCACATCTACTCATTTCCTAATAACAGTAAGCTGTTACAGCATGAACCTTTTTATTCTTAGCTTAAATACCAAATATTGTTTCTATAGGGCATTTAATATGCGAGATACATGCAAATCGTTGTGTGATCTCATCAATAAAGGTTATAGATTCTTGTGTCAAAAAACCCCCTCTATTCTTCGGTACCTTTTTACATAAAAATAAATTGGTGGAATCACAAATGTGTTATATATAAAGAGGGAAATCTGCTTAGTTAACGCAGCACCTGCGTGGCGTACTTTTTGTCATTTTATAGGTATATAAGGCAGACAGGATGGGTGTACATTTGAAAAAATGTCCACTTCCGTAAATTGAAACCCTTAATATTAAAATTGTTATTTATCGTCGTCCTTTTTATGCAATTTGGCGAATTGGGACGTGTTTTCTAAAGGTTAGAGCCCTTTTTAAGCCATGTCGGGACTATATTAGCAGATTTCCCTTAAGGAAAATCAGCTATTGAGGTCGTAGTCATGACGCGATTTTCGAAAAATTTCTTTCAATGTCCATACCCAGGAGATGACGAAAATGAGGTCCGTTCAAAATTATATACATATATATATATATATATATATATATATATATATATTTGTCTGTTAACACTCTAGCGGTCGCAATTTTCGCTTGATCGTTACCAAACTCGATATATTTTTTTTATTTTGTGAGTATTTTTCCAAATGAATTCCCGCTGTCGACTGCATTCTCCAAATATGTTATGACCAAAGCCTTAACTCCATATTAATTTCCATCGCCGAGGTGTGGAGCAGCTAATACTGACAACTTTTAAGCAGGAATTAAGTAATATTGAAAAGTTTAAAACTTACTTATTTTTTGTATATTCAAGGAAACCTACCTGCTAAAACCAAACTTTTATTTTTACAGGAATACATAATTACACTGTAAATATTTTATGGTCCCATCAATATTGGTAACTTTTTTAAACCATGTCTACTTAATTAAGTTCTTTTTACTCCTAAGTAAAAGTTTACTTTTTTTTTCTATACATAAGATGTCTTTATTTTGTAATTAAAAATATTATTCTACGGAATTCTTCTTACCTAGCTGGAGTTTCAAAAACTATTTTAAGAAGAAATTAATGATTCTGTCTCTAAAGTTTTTTTAATTATGCCCTGATGGTAAAGGTTCTTAATTTAGCTTTTCCACTCATTTTAAATGAATATTTTAATTTATTTTTAAACATGACTGTAGTTTTCTATCAAATAAGTTATACTAGTTTCAGCTGCCTCCTTTATTTTTAGTAGTACCAGTGAATCTGAACGAGTGATATGCCTGAATAATTTTATCTTAAAAAAGAATTATATGAATTTATTTAAGATCCTTACGAGGTTGATTGCGAAATGCAAAACATGCAAAGCATTCTAGCAAAATGTATCCTTTGAAATATTATAAGAAAACTTTTATTAGTAATAAGATCCAAATTAATACAGCTAGAAAATCAACTTTTTATTCTAAAATCCTATATCGATTCTATCTTCTGATTATTTCTTAAAAACATTGACATACATACTTTAAAAAAAAAATAAATGATATATACTTTTATATATTTTACTTACATACATAAAAGTCCGTCACTCAGGGGCTGTGTAAACTAAGCAGATTTCCCACGTAAAGTTTAAAAATAGAGAAATTTCACGAGAGCCTAGGTCTTGGCGGGAAAGTGACTCGTCCGTTAGCCGCCCAGATTTAATAAAAATGCAAATATCTCGGTTAATATGCAAGCTAGAGAATTAATGTATATAACAATATTTATAGTAAATTTAATTTGCAATAAGATTTACTTTGTACAATTTTTCGATCCGACGTATAGTAACGGAGATATTTCGAATTTTCGCAAATCCTCCCCCTCTAAACCCCCCCTCCCACCGGTCCGATTTCAGCCGTTAACGAACTTGATCTTTCTTTTTACATAAAACGACTAAATATCGAATTTGGTAACGATCAAACAAAAATTGCGACCGCTAGAGCGGTAACAGACAAATATATAGATAGATAATATTAGTATAATATTATATATATACAGTTTTGAACGGACCTCATTTTCGTCATCTACTAGGTAGGATCGATGAACATTTGAAGAAAAATTTCTAAAATTCCGTCATGAGTAGAACCTCAATAGCTGATTTTCCCTAAGGGAAATCTGCTAAAATATATGTAGCCCAATTAATAGGATAGGGTATTCATATTTCCATTCGTGTATGATGTTGCAACACAAGTGACAAAGAGTCTTTGTATCGGTCTGTTCATCATTGTACATAGACACCGCACTGTGTACCGTGTTGCTTTGTGATCGAAACGTCCGACCATTGTCTGAACCTTCTCAATTCTTCTCAGACAACAGATTTCGCTCCATGGGTCAGCCATGAATTGATGAGACCAAATATAAAAGGGCTTCTGCCATTAGAGTGAACACATGTTGTATGCAGATTCCTTCAAATTAAGTCGAAAATAATAACACGATTCTTTCTATGTTCTGAAAAACAATAAAGAAAGACTTGAATAAAAAATAAATAGAAAACATAGCCCCACTATGTTTTTCATATCGAGTGTGGCGTCGATCAAATGGATATCGCGTAGTTAAAACGTAAAATCTGAAGTGATGACGCACCACCAAAAATATTTGCACATTAAAAGCAAAATACTACGCATCAAAGTTCAATGAAATAGTTATTTATTATACAAGTGACGAAAGTAGATCATTTTACAACTCGAGTGAACCGTTTACCCACACGAGCGAAGCGAGTGTGGTAATTTCACGAGAGTAAATTCTATTTTCGTCACGAGTGTAATATTTCTTTCTGTAATCGTGTAATACATGATCAGATCTAACCAGAATATGAACAAAATTAGGATGTTGTGAAGATTATGGTATGTTGTTGGTAGGTTATAAGCATGGTTGTGAAAGGTTATAAGCATAGTTATAAAACAACTAGTAATGATTGTGAAGTAGTGGTTATAAACAAGTGCAGGTTATAACCAAGTGAGGTTTTTATTATTATATTTAAATTTTAAAATATATTGATTATTTCCACCAATAATTCATTCACATTTCAATTTATTTTGTTAAAATAAATTCTTACAATGTTAAGAAACATTTAAAAGCATTTAATTTCCAAGTTCAAATTATTTTTTAATTTATACTTATTACTAATTAAGAAGGCAATTCACTTTCTTCACTCTATTGCAAATTGTTTCACTTTCATCACTCATTTCAGTTTAGTAATGTTACCATTATTCAACGATTACAGAAAAATAATATTTTGTTTTCAAGTTTGGAATAAAGTGGCCCATAATGTAACAGCTCATTGTTAATATTAGGGGGTTAAATAAAAGCTGATAACTAAAATAGGCTTGGTTAGTATGATCTTATCCTATAAATGTTGTTATATATTTTCTCTATCTTGAATATTAACCTAAATATTTGGATTTTTTTAGTTTTCAGTCTTCAGTAAACCCCCACTACCACTAATTTTATATTAACAACAATCTTTTATACAATGCAAAACTTTATTCTAAGCTAAACTACAAAATATGGTTTTAAAGAGACCACCATCATGCGAGATAAACGCAAATTCGTTGGGCAATGACGTCATAAATTAGGATATCGCGTTCTTGTCTCGAAAATGATTATTTGATCCATACCATACTCGATATCAACTGAAGTTTTTCGGTCAACACTAAAGATTATATTTGTTTTTGCTCAACTCGGACCTGGAACAGTGGGGATTAAGAGGTGGAGGTGGTCGAAAATTCACCAAATCTCCGTTCCGATGAATCGAATCATAAAATGTTTTGTCGTAGAACCAATCCTGTTAAACCACTGTTGCTCTACAATTGCTGTTCTATGCATTTCTTCTGTAACTCAAATATTAAGCTAGTTATACGCACTTTCTTTTTTTGCAACCTTCTGTAAACTTCCATTTCTACTCAAGGATTTTAGCAGATTTCCCTTAAGGGAAGTCAGCTATTGAGGTCGTACTCATGACGCGAGTTTTGAAAAATTTCCTCAAATGTCCATCAATCCTACCCAGGAGATGACGAAAATGAGGTCCGTTCAAAATTGTATACATATATTTGTCTGTTACCGTTCTAGTGGTCGCAACTTTTGTCTTATCGTTACCAAACTTGATATATAATCGTTTTATATTAAAAAAAAAAGATCGAGATTGTTAATGGCTGAAACGGAACAATAGGGAGGGGTAGAGGGTTGGCGAGGAAGAATTTCGAAAATTTGTAATATCTCCGTTATTACGCGTCAAATCGAAAAATTGTATAGAATCAATCTTATTTTAAATATAATGTTCTATTTATGTTGTTATATACATTTTTTCATTATCTTGATTTTTAACCGAGATATTTGCGTTTTTCAGTATTCGGTCTTCAGTAAACACCCACTCTTACTCATCTCATAATTACAATATTTAATTATGTTATGAAGCAGTTTATTTGAAGCCTAAATACCAAATATTGTTCTCATTGGACTTTTAGGTTTTTAGATAAATGCAAATACGTAACGCGCGTGAGAAATATGCTTAGTCAACGCAGTCCCTGCTCAACGGATTTTTAGTAATGGAGAATGTATAGTAAAAAGAGATCAGCAGTGTGTCATAATAGCTCGTGGAAAATCTGTTTAGTTTACTCTTCCCCTGCAGGACGGACTTTTTTCAACTATTGCCGTAAACAACCCACGCGTAAACAAACCAGGCACGTGTCAGGCATTCGAGACGAAACGCACGCCCTTAACTGTCGCGCCTCTCCGTAAGCCGAGCTAGCTCCTCCCTGTTTTTATGAGGAGACAGTGAGAGCTAGAGGCTTAGCTAAGCCTGTTGCTTGAGTGAAGAGAAGGGGGAAAAAGCTTTGGCCATAAAAAGGAGAGAAGGCTCGAAAAGGTGTATGCTGTAACTGGGAGGTGGCAGATATCTAGCGGCGAAGGCTTTCAGGGGTAATGCGCAGCTCCTTGTTACAAGTGGTTCGCCGAGCACTAGTATCGACAGCTCTGGGAACCTACGGCACCTGCCCTCGGCTCAGAAACATTTATCTTCTTTCTCATTCTTCCATCTCTAGTACTTAAAAAAAAAACAATTTTAAGGGTATTAAGGTCTCATTTGTACGTTAAACAAAAATATTTCAGGGTCAATAAATGACATAATCTCATCTCGACAACAATCTGATTTATAAACTCCCGCCAAATTTACAACCCTCTTCGGCTTGCTGGTTTCTTATTAAATGCTCCTACACTAACTGTTTTTACAGAGGAAGTTCGATGAAAGGTTGGCAAAAGGTCATGATTAAGGTCTATTGGAAACCAGACATCCTTAATCGAGAACTCGGGTAACGTATAAAAAAGCCCGCACGCAGGAGCTGCGTAAACTAAGCAGATTTCACACGTGAAGTTTTACAATAGAGAAATCTGCCTACTGGTAACACAACACCACCGTGATTAAATACAAACGGTAATGAGAAATCTTTCAGTTAATTAAAATAAATTCCCAACTGAAACGGCTTCTGAATTGTAAGAATAATTTATATTTTAATAACTCAAATTTTAGTAGTCCAAGAACTAAAGAAGGGGGGGTGGATGAACAGAACGTATTTGCATTAATCTCACAAAGTAACTAAGGTAACAGTAAGTAGTAACAGTGATATTTCAAATGTTCGAAAATCCCACCTCTTAACCCGTCCTCTCTTGATCTTTCTGTTTTCAAAAACCGAGTAAAGAGTTTTACTAGAGCATTAACTGACATAGTGGAAGTGTAAAGTGAAGTGATAGCAGTGGCTATTTTCTTATCAAGTGTTATTCCTCCTTAGCTCTTGACTTCCTTGCCAGCCAGGGAGAGGCTGCTACTCTCATTGTGGTGAATAGGTGTGGCTTCTGTCGAGAGTGATGGAGTACGATTGTATTGTACATATCACATTACAAAATGCATTTATTCAGCCGTATTCAGCCATTGCCTAATACAATCTTCAGTGTTCCATGGAATAGTTAAATATCGACTGAGGTGTTCCTTAATTAAAAACAATGAACAGTAGAACGTAAAGTCTAAAATTATGACGTCTCGCCAAAAATATATTAGCACTTACCTCGCTCAGCTCATGAAAAAAAAATGTCCTATTTATGCTTTGAATAAAATATTTAATGATATAATAGTCTATTGTTAATATATTTCAGTAAGAGTTGCGGTCACTGAAGGCTGAAAACTAATAAATACAAATATTTTAGTTAATATTCTTGATACAGAAAAAAAAAATATTGCAAATTTTATAGAGCACTATATTTGCAATTACTTTGTTTCAATGCCATTTTTCGATCAGACACATAATTTTCGAAATCCCCCCTAAACCACCCCTCTTGCCTACAATGGCTAAGCATATATTGGCTAGTTCATCCGCCTGTAACGTACGATATTTGGAGAAAAAAAGTCCGTCATGCAAGGGCTGCGTAAACTAAGCAGATTTCCCATGTGAAGTTATACAATAGAGAAATCTCCATACGAGAGCCGAACAGTTACGGCAAAGTGCCGAACTAGCTTTTGGCGGGAAACTAGTCATCCGTTATCGGCCCACAATTAATAAAAATGCAAATATCTCGATTAATTTTCAAGATAGAGAATAAATGTATAGAACAATATTTATAGTAAATTTAATTTACAATAAGATTGGTTCTATACAATTTATTGATCCGACGTATTATGGTAACGGAGATATTTTGAATTTTCGAAAATCCCCCTTCCCTCTGGTCCGATTTCAGGCATTAACGAACTTCATCTGTCTTTTTGAAAAAAAAAAAAAAAACGTTTAAATATCGAGTTTTGTAACGATCAAACAAAAATTGCGACCGCTAGAGCGTTAATATATATATATATATATATATATATATATATATATAATTTTGAACGGACCTCATTTTCGTCATCTCCTGGGTAGGATCGATGGACATTTGAAGACATTTTTGGAAAATCGAGTCATGAATACGACCTCAATAGCTGATTTCCCTTAAGGGAAATCTGCTAATATAATTTATTATTTGCAATCAATAACATAATATATATTACTTAAGATAGTTAATAGAATCAGTTTAACAGGCTCTAAAAATATGAATATCTTAATTCTTGAAATCTGATGAAATAGTCAAATGGAATGAATATATGAATTCAAGTCAGGTAGTGCGGTAAGGTGAGCATACAACTGGTCATACCTTCACTCCTTCTACCACTCACTGGGTCATCGACCCTCACCCTTTCTCCCTATCTTTCTCTCACACTCACACACACACTCTCATTGTCTATCTATCTATCTCCCTCACAGTCTCTATCTTTCTCTTTCACTCGCTCTTACTCCCACTTTTCCTCAACCTATTTCCCTCCCTCTCTGCCTCCTACATCACAACACACATAAACACACACATCCCAGTGCACAAGATATTCATAACACACATTTATTTCTCTCTTCTCTCTGCTCTCTCTCTCTCTCTCTCTCTCTCTCTCTCTCTCTCTCTCTCTCTCTCTCTCTCTCTCTCTCTCTCTCTCTCTCTCTCTCTCTCTCTCTCTCTCTCTCTCTCTCTCTCTCTCTCTCTCTCTCTCTCTCTCTCTCTCTCACTCACTCACACACACACACACACACACACTCTCACTCACTCCACCATTTCCTTTTATTTCTATCTTTCATGGATGAAGGAACACGAGGCTCAGATGTAAACCACTGCTGAGCAAATATCTCACACTTCATAAAAGGTCCTTCCACTCTTTCCCTTTTTGTCTGTTTTTATCAGAAATGAGCGAAAAAATACTAAATGGAGAAAACAAATCATTAACTAAATTGCTCTACCTCCCACGCTTCCATGATCTTTCTTCCTCACACACACACACACACACACACACACACACACACACACCCTTTACTTCTGTCGTTCACTGTCTTGTTTTCTTTCATTGAAGGTGATGAATACAACTCTAATGTAAGCCATGACATTCCATGTATCCCAATTTTTGTTTGCTTCTCTCCATATCTTCAATCGTTCGAATGGAGAAAAAATTCCCTTTTCATCGAATTGCCAATAGAGCCTAGAGGGCGATGGAACACAATTGGTATGACATTAAAAATGTTAAGCTTTCGATTATTGTTAGAGACATTTTCTTAAAATAGTTCCCAGCAGGTGCAGGAGTACAGTCCATTATTTAATCAATCAGTTATTATTTGATGCATAATCAGGTACTCAGTGTAAACGGGGACCAATGAATGGTTGTTTCAATGGTGGTAATGCTGAAAAGCTTGGAGATTCCCTCCAGGGAAATTCTGTAGAACACCTCGGATTCAGAGAAACCTGAACACTGGTCAGAGCGTCGATTTAAGCACGCACTGTATTCCTGTTGGTCGTTCTTTGAGAAGACAAACAATAAAGTGACTCACCATTAAGTGAGCTTATGTGCTGAAGGAACGCATTGAACGACGCTCGGTGGGCTCATACCTTCATCTTTAGGTGGACAAAAATCTAGTAAAAAGAAATGCTTAATCTAACGTTGGTTACCTGCTTGTTCCAAATGACGTAGAGGAGAATTTGGTATCGGCCCAACAATTTCTCAGTCCGCCAAAAGACGTGTGTATTTTAGTGTCTCACTTTCGGGGACCTTTGGTATCCTTTGTCAGGGCAATATTGCTGCAAAGGAATAGCAGCCAGATTCTATCTGAAGTTAGCGAGGGGTCAGTTAGAATAAGTCAGATTTAAGTCCCCACCGCACAGTGCGATTGTACCGCTCCTTGCTCTTCCTCTGCAACGTACAACTGCTTAACAATACGCAGAAGCGAGGTACCAATGGTTCCTGAAACTGTTAGAACCGAAACACACTCATCCCTTGACTGATTATGAACTTGTTGAGCCAGTACCAAACTCTACTCTACGTCACAGAATACTTACGTATGCGGGATGTTACTCAAAAAATTCTACAGTCTGAAGAAGTAGGGTATGATTGAGAAAGACGTTGTCTCTCATAGATATTCTATGAGACTTTTCTTAGAAATGTTTCGTTTCCTGAAGTTAGCCATGACCACATGTCTTCAGAAATATTTCTATAAAAGTATAACTTATACGATTCAGAAATACTGGATAATGGTATAATATTTACAGAAAGCTCTTCAGAATAAAAAAAAAAGGTTGTATTTATTTGCAGCTGAATGACATCTTCATTGGTCCCTCAGCCTTACGAACTGTTTTATCAAATTTCCCACCAGGGAAAGGATCATTTGATTTTGTACTCATAAATCGATTATATAAAAATGCAAAAATGCATTGACATTCCAAAGGAAGTAACGAAAATTGGCCAGCAAAAAAATATATATCGAGAGAGAAAGAGAGATAGATAAATATATCAATATATTTGCTCGTTAACGCTTCAGTGGTCGGTTTTTGTTTAAGCGGGCAACGAGTAGCAGAAAAATTAGATTAGGAAAATATAGTCCGTTCAAATTTTTAGCCGTAACAGAAAAAAAAAGTATACACACACTTATAATATACAACCAACAAAATTGTTTAAGGGAGGTGCGGAAATCGAAGGGATTTTATAAAATTCTAAATGCTGTTGTCTTTGTAAGGATGAAAAAAAATATGAATAGGACTCACGTAGGAGTCTGGAAGTGGGTGTTTCCAATTACTGGGATGAAAGAAAAACTTTCGTTTGAAGACTGTTTATATTAATTCCTCATCTCTTTTTTTTTGTTTATTTACTTTAGTAGGAAAGACATTCGTTTTTATCCTTTTTCACTTCTGTTCTAAAGATAAGACATAGTTTGCTTTTCTTAAAATGACCTGTAAGTGACTTGAATACGTTTTAAAAAAGGAAATATTAGGATTTGGATGACGACCTACGTAGTTGGAAGCCTAAGTTTGAGTACACGCAATGTTCAAAAGTCCAGCCTCGTTCATTTATGTTTAAAATTATCTAAGGTACTCATTTAGCATTGTGGGATCATGAATAAAGGTGAACTGATAACAAACCAAAATGCAAACCCCAGAAGGCTAATGCCAAAGTTTTTCATGTACCAAATATTGAAATCTCTTAAAATGTTTTTAATTTTTTTTAATCTATCAATTCATTTATCTTTTTCGACCATCTCTGGACCCATTTGGACTAGTTCAGCTTGACTCATGTACGTACCTCCCATAACTCGAGATGGACTAACCTTAGAATGTTGAAATTTAATATATATGATTTTTGTCTAGTATTGCGCGTATCGTTTTGATGGAAATCGTCCTGAGTGTGAGGAGTTTAAAGGAAAGTGAAAAAAGCAAACTTAAGCATGTTCATGGTTTATCTCGCATGGTAAATCTAGAGTGGCGAGTTCGATTCCAGCCTTGGCAAAAGGAATCTATTTAGTGACGAACTCATTAAATAGAATCCTATGTCCCGGGCTGGCTGAAAAAAGGGTGGCAACCTTTAGATAACCCGCCCCAATTACCCTTAGCAGCAAAAAGTGGACGTTAATAAATAATGTTCTTCGACATTTTTGATCCACCAGCTACTGAGTCTAATCGGTACCGGTTATCTACAGGTTACAGCTCCTGCTGGGAGCTGAGGTTACAGTTCTTGTCTAGCCAGGATGGATCTAGGTACATTACTCACTCAGTTCGTTGCTAAATAAATTCCTATTTCTCACAAGGGAGTCAAACCCAATGAGTTAATTAAACCTACTGGGTCTAAACATGTGGTTTATTTATCTTATTTAATAAAAAAACAATAAAATCGGAGTTCAGGTTATTTATGTGAATTAAGGCGTTGGTCTTAAGAAAATTGGTAAACCTAGAGTCAGGGGTCCCATGTAGATAATAGGAATTTATATAGAGAAGAACACAGTAAATAAAATACTAAATTCCATCTTGGCTAGAAAGGGTGGTAACGTGTCGAACACCAGTCCTAATTAGCCTTAGTAACACGAAATGCCCGATAATAAATATTATTATATTTATACATTATTATAAATGGTTTCAATGAAGCCAGTTATTTTTTTTTACGATCATGCCGTTCGAAATAATGAAAGTTTGAAAAACTTCAACAGTTTCTTCCGGACTGTGAATAAAAAATGTTAATATATCTTAAAGGTTAGCCGTGTGAGTTAAAGCGTTGGCCTAAATTTCACATGGTAACCTAGAATGGCGAGTTCGATTCTCGCCTGGGCAATAAGAATTTATTTAGTGATGAACTCATTGAATAAAATACTTAGTCCCATTCAGGCTATAAAAGGGCGTAACCTGTAGATAACCCGTCTCATTTAGCCATAGTAGCGTAAAGTGGAGGTTAATCAATAATAACAATAAAGTAAGGATTCATAAATCATTTGATAACAACTAATGAAGTGAATTATTTGAAAAGTGATTAAACGCGAAGCTTTACAATTTAAATTAAGAGCACAGCCTCAGTAGAAGGTCTGTTTGAAATGGGAGGAAGGAGTACGGGAAAGCGGTGGAAGAAGGTAAACATTACAGGGAATTAAGAAGAGACCCCTGGCGGCAAAAGGCTGAACTAATTACAGTGGTTCGGAAGGAAAATAAAACTCCAAGGGTGGGAATCTGGCAGTGTTTGTCTTGGGAGATCCGCCCCAAGTTGCTCCCCACTGTTAGGCCATCAGGACTGCCTCAACATATAACTCAGTTAGTCTCTTACCCCAATTAACTTAACTAACACTGTTCCCTTCAATATAAGGCCTCCTGTTATTCAGAATCCTCTCCGGGTAATGCGAATGAATGGCGGTTCACATACGAATGGACCCAACAAAAACACCTCAAAGGAATGTATTAAACCCGGCCATTAATAACGGAGGATTTGCATCAACGGATGTTAATTAAACACCCTTTGACCACATTTCTGTTAATTTATTTCCTTCTACGAAGTCCTCAAATAGTCCTTCCGGCCAGACAGCGTCATCAGCACACCGTAACCTCTATTTCTCCCTTTCAAAATACTCTATGTAAATAGGACTGAAAACATGATCTAAGCATGAGCAATTATTTAAATTGTTGCATTTTTTGTTGAAATTCAGGCATTATTTACAAGTATAAGGAAATTGGAATTAAAGAGTTGGGATTAATTCACTTTGTTGGCGCTGGGGTTTAACTTAGTCTAGAATAAATAGAGACTATCATGTAATGGGAATAAGAAAACTAGAAAGATAAATATGGGAGGCAGAAGTAGCGAGGTAGAAAACAGGGGAAAGACATATAATGGAAAATGAGAAAGCGGTGGAAGGTTTTACACTATAATGTATGAGTGTGTGTTATATGTGTATATTTTTTATTTTTTTATTTTAGGCAATTAAGGCCGTCGTTAACGTTATTTTATGTTAGGTGTTGGAAAAAAATATAAGAATTTCAAAATTTTAAGTATAAAATATTCGGTCGTAAATTCTGCAAGGAGTCAAAATGCCTACTACGCTTGAAGTAAATAATTTCATATTTATAAAATACAACTTTTTTTTTTTTGTTGGATGATCCTACTGCCTGGTTATGAATTCATATTTCTTTGGTATTAAATATATGAATAATAAAAATTATTTAAATATAAGAATAAACTGAATTTCATTTATTATATGGTATTGTTTTAATTAGAAAAACTTCGATACATTCCGTTTTTGTTTTAACGACTCTCTCTTGGAGGCTGAAAATCTCATAACATTCAATACTATGAAGATAACTCTGAAATAACAATGCTTTACCACTATCTTTATGGCCTACTACTTGTATTTGCCCTACATTTTTTTATACTAACATTCGTTGAATTCAACAGTGTTTATCGAGATTTGGGCTGGCCGGAGGAGATCCATCAACAACGGAAGGATAAGATTCAGCTTCAGGATGGGGTCGATCCACAAGATAAATCTAGAGTGTATCGTATTTCTTGTCTGACTTGCGGCAGCTCATATGTAGGGCAAATTGGAAGGAAGTTAAGGTACGGAGTAAAAAAACACCTTTCCACTAAGTCATTATTCGGCAGAACTCAACTTTAACAATGGGAGAAAAATGGATTCGGTGGTACAGATCAGGATCAGGATGGACATGTTGAAGGACAATAATATTAATATTAGAGGTGAGGGTGGCGTGCTCAAACATGTTCCGTCCTCTGCAGTAGCTGCCCTGGCCCGAGTAGGCTGTTAGTCTCGCCGGAGATGTAGGCTCAATAGGGACAAACTCTAGGTCAGATCATAATTTCCTCTCCATCTTCTTAAAATTATATTGTTGGTTAATTTAATAGTTATTTATTTATAATATCCTTTAGTTTGAAGTTATCAGGCTTGCAACTTTGGTAATTGTTTTAGCTCTTACTTTAATAAGTTTTATCTTGTGTGTTTGTATATATATATATATATATATATATATATATATATATATATATATATAATATATAAAATTTCCATGTCACAATGTTAGTTACCGTACTCCTCCGAAACGGCTTTACCGATTTTTACCAAATTTTATATGCGTATTCAGTAGGTCTGAGAATCGGCTACTATCTATTTTTCATACCCCTAAGTGATAAGGGTTGTTCACCCTTAACATTTTTTTTTAATTTTTGGACGATTTTTATTTTTATTTTTTTATAATGTGGCATTAAAAAATACATTCAACCCTAAATTTTTACTTTTTTATCACCAACCCCTATTTTTTTATAGCCATTTTAGTAATTTAATCATTATCATCCCGCTCGATAACTGATCAATTATAGTGTTTTAACTGTACTTCGATTAAAATTTCCCTTAGCTTATGGCAAATCTAAATTTTTTTTTATGAAAATAAACATTTATTTTTATTATTAAAGTTTAATCCTGATACGTACGTAGCATGCTCTCGAGTGGGTAAACCATCCAGTTTGTTTGTGCTCGCTAAAGATGGGCTAACAAAAAATATTGTTCACGCTATAGCATTAAAAGATTGATGTTGTTTGTTAGTGTTACTGTCGTAATTAATATGTGATATGTAATTTTAAGAAATAAACTATAATAACTTAAAAATAATATTGTTTGGCGTTTGTTATTTTTATATTCCCTTATCGTTCATAGCGCTCCATGCCATTTTCACGCATATACCACATACTTACACATTTATAATAAGTACATAAGTTACTTTTTGTCTACACTAGAATTTATCTAGAAACTAGAAATAATTTATAAGGCAAAACAACGTTTGCCAGGTCAACTAGTGTGTATATATATATATATATATATATATATATATATATTTATTTATTTTTAACTTTTTCTACCATGACATTAACTTTTACTTGACTTATTTTATGTTGCATTTATTTATATATACTGTATTTATTATGTCACAGAGCTCTGAAGATCGGGTGGTTTGCCCCAAAAGTACTCAGCAATTAAGAAAGAATCGTTTAGAGTGGAGGTGGTTTTAACGTACTTATCCTTCCGTCAACTGTGTTTACATTTTTTCCATTTCACTCGGTGTTCCGAGATACTTTTTTTTTGAGAGTTACTGTTTGAACATTATGAGCAAATCGCCTTATTTTCGAAACTTAAATAAAAGATAAATAAATTGAATATTCATGATACATTATATGATAATCAACCCACATCTATTGGGAACCTACACTAAACTTTTAATTTTACTCGGCGCCTGCGTGACGAACTTTCTTCCTGATAAAGCCTGCCCTTGGCTTACTATAGGTTTATAATGAGGTTTCTTGTGTAAAGCGAATGATTGCGAGGGAACTAGTTAATGAGCCGAGTAAATCTCCATAGACTACGTATAGGGCAAGTAGTTAAAAATAATGACAGAGCCGCGAGAGAAGGTGTGGACCAACTTCCTCAGAGTCATTAAAGTCGAGCTCAATTTACTGGTGGATTTACGAGATCGTTACCTCCTTTACGAGAAGTATCCGCTCCAACCCTAAGTCACCATTACTTACCTACTATATTTTATTACCTAATCAAATTTAGTATGGTTCTATTTCCGGTATTCTTTGTCCTAATGAGGTCTTTATTGCTTATAGCCAATTATAATTGAGTGTACATTGGAGTTTCCCTCCATATATGTATGCAGACCATAATATTGATAAAACCTCCGTGGATGAGCCTATAAAGTTAACATGGGCAATTATAATTATTTTATAATTGATATATGAAATACAAAGCCAAATTCTATTCCCTCGTAGGCTCATTAATGTTTATATGTATCACTAAGAGATATATGATCAAATTTTGTTACGCAAACACTTGCTCCACTTTATTAGATATCTGCCCTGCATATCTTTTCTGAAATGTTATTTCAGGAACACAATAATGTAATGAAAGCAAAGTCAGCCAATGGCTATGGGGGGGCCTCAAGAAACGGTGGATCAGCTGATACAGTCGATATTTGCGAACCATAATACTTGCAATCCCTTATACCGTAATATGTAAATGATTTGGAAAAAGAAATTTTATATAAATTCCCAGGAGGATTTTTTTCCAATGAATAAAGCTAATCAATTTAAATGTCATATTTTGTTTTTGTCTTCTATTTAAAAAAAAAAAAGAAGAAAGAAAAAAAAATTGGGGCTCAGGTTAGCCATGCGAGTTAAAGCGTTGACCTTTATCTTACATGGTAAACCTAGAGTGGCGAGTTCGATTCTCGCCTGGGCAAAGGAAATTATTTAGTGACGAAATTCATTTAATAACTTCCTAAAATTTCACCCTGGCTAGAAAAGGGTGGTAACCTGTAGATAACCCATCCCGATTAGCCTAAGTTGCAAGTGGACGTTAATAAATAAATAATAATAACAATTAAAAATAACTAATGTGTTTCATTCTTTTTTATTTTTGTCGTGTTTCTTACCTTTTCCATTATTTCGACGTTATTAAAATCGAATTCATGTTCATAGCGCGGTCAGTAAGAAAGTTTTATAGTCATTTTGTCAGCATTTATAGTCTCTTTTATATAAATTAAATAATACTATGTTCTCTTCAGAAAAATTAAGATCATGGACTTTCCACGACACCTTACCAACATGCAAGTGCTCAACGAAGTGATAATAAAAGTCCCTAGCCTAAAGGTAAGAGAAGAAAGCAGATTTCCCTCGTAAAATAACAGTGCAAATGTCGTGAGAGTGTCATCTTTCTATTTCAATTGTGAATTCCCCTTTTAGTAAAAAACAATGTCAATTAATTATTATAAAAATTGAGGTATAACAAAACTTATATGAAGAAAATCCTAAAAATGTTGAAACTAATTTTAATTTAATTTTTTTTTTTGCATAATGACAAAGTTATTTACAATTTTTCTACTAACCTTATTTTATTTCAATGCTGCAAAGCGTAAGTGATTTTAGATTTGAGACTTGTTTTATGAGGAGCAAGTATCACTAGAAAAAAAGTGTCGCGTTAGGTGACGCTTTACATCAGAACTTTATACAATTAATTTTTTTTCCAGAATTACATGGAAAGAAGAAATTGCCAATACACTTTACACAATACAGATGAATTCCAAATTTATTTTGTGAAAGAAACTAATTTTCTGGATTTCACACTTATCGCATATTTGAAGTACTCTTCATATTTGGTTGTTTAAAATCATTTACCTTTCAAGGAAGAAGTCCACTTTTTTTTATCAACAGATTTGGTTTCAATCTCATCCTAATACTTCCCTCAACAGCTTCCCGGATGGTGTTGCTCTTTGCCCATAAACTTGTTTTCCCAAAGTAGAAATTCAAATTAACCAATCATATCTACTCATACTATGTTCACCTCTCCACACATTCATGTTTCCTCCTTTATTTCAATGAAACACTCCCACATTTCTGCAACCTAGTTCCACTTATTTTGGGATTAGTATATCTCGTAAGACCTTGCCTGGAGTTCTCCTATTGCATTCAAGACGCAGGAAACATAGTAAAGAAATTAAACCCCACTCCACCTTTTTCACAGATGCTCCAAACTGAAGATCGTACAACTGATTTCTTCTCTCATCTCCAAGACCATAAAAATGTCTTTGTCAATACTCTGTTCCTAACTCAACTCTCGTGAAAACCCCCAAGAAAATTGATACTTAGACATACTTTGGCCTTCTCACAAACGACGATTGTACACAATAACTTAGTCAGCTAACAGTAATTGTATCTTGGAGTACCTGTTTTGTATACCATTCTATGTAGCTCATGATACGTTTTCCTTGTCATAATTATATCCGTCATCCTGGTATTACGAAGTGTGGTAGAACCATATTCTCTAGCAGTACCCACCTAGATAGAATGGGGTCCGGTCCCTCTCCTCCACAAAAACTCAGCAGCCCTTGATTCCTTGAGTCAAGTGTTGGAAATGTAGTCTCCAGTGGCAAACATGTAACATTTAACTCTTCAATTATTAAATGAAGATTAATGCAACTGGGAATTGAATGTTCAATTCTTAGTTGCAATCAACAATTATTCTTGATGTTTTTACTGCATTAGATCACATGTATGCGCTTTGACATCAAATAATTGTACGGGAGTTCTATAGAGCAAAGAGAGTTGGAAGAATGTACCTGCATAACGTTCTAGTACCTCGTAGGCTATAACATGCTTATCTTTCAGCGATAAGTTCATCACCGTTAATGAAATCCTTAATCCATTAAAAACATACAGCTCGCTGCTTGCTAACATACCGCTATCAGACTAGGTAACTGAACCGATCTAACAGATGGACTACACGTCATATGAGATTGATAAGTATTACGAGGGGTGTACAGAAAGTTCTAAGCCTGATATATATATACAAATATATTTTCAACTTACATTTTTTATTTTTCAATATAGTCCCCCTCATCAGCAACGCACTTATTCCACCGCTTTTCCAACATCTGTATCCCTGTCAAAAAAAAAAATTGTTGTCAAAACATTCCAAAACAACCTTGACAGCTGAGATCACAGGTGATATTTGTCTGTTACCGTTCTAGCGGTCGCAATTGTTGTTTTATCTCTACCAAACTTGATATATAATCGTTTTATACAAAAAGACAGATCAAGTTCGTTAATGGCTGAAATTGGACAAGGGGGAGGGGGGGTTTAGAGGGGGAGGATTTCGAAAAGTCTTAATATCTCCGTTATTATGCGTCGGATCGAAAAATTGTATAGAACCAATCTTATTGAAAATTTAACGTTCTATAAATTTTTTCACTATCTTGATTACTGAACTGAGATATTTGCATTTTTTAGTTTTCGGTCTTCAGTAAAGCCCCACTCCTACTCATCTCATATTAACAATATTCTATTATGTTATGAAGCATTTTATTTGAATCTTAAATGTCAAATATTGTTCTCATAGAACTTTTAATTTTTGAGATAAATGGTACTTGGGAAATCTCCTTAGTTAACGCAGCCTCTGCTTTTTACAGCCGGACTTTTACTGTGTTGGCATTGTCTCCTCATAGGATCTTAATGTTGTAAAATTTCTAGTCAATTGTAGTTGAATAGTTTTCAATAGCAATTAACAATTAAAAACATTTTTGTCAACTTTTAATTGATGTCAATTTGCCTGGTCTAAATAAGTAAGCCAGTCTACTTAAAATATTCTTATTAAAACTGTATCTTTTGAAGCTGACAAGTTATGTTGTAAGTTAATAAAGGGCGTACATATGAATAGGGAGCCGTCATTATTGGCTCACCGCTATTGAAAGATTGACAAGCGGTATATCCTCCGCTTCCTGAAATGTGATATATATTCGACTGGGGGATTGAGGGTTGGGGCTAATAACGGAGCGTGTAAGCCGAGCACTGCACAGCTGTTGAAGGAGCGTCATGACAGCTGGGCCAGATAGGCCCGCGATATATAACTTATAGTGAGCGCCATCTATTGTTAGTCCCGGGGCCTAATTCAAAACATGGCATCAGTCATTTAATACTCCGTTTTTCTCCGCCTCTACAACATTTTTATTTTATTTTCCAACCGCCTACGGCCGCCTTTATTTTTTATCGCTTTCCATCCCTTTTGTGCTCTTATCAAGTGAAAATATTACATTTAAAAAACATTCTTTTTCTTCATTTAAGGGCCCCCGAACGGGCCTTCAACTTGGACAAAAAACACTGTATATTGTTTGTGCTTGCATTGGAAGCCTTATTTATTATTACTTTTTTTTTAATCTTGATTATAGCTTTTTCTTTCCGCTTGGTCTCTCTACTTTTATTTATGTTCTTCGTGTTTTGCATTGCTTTAACTATTATGCCAAAATGGAGCAATCATCCATGAATTATTCAGAGTCACATTAACATAAATTATTCTTAATTTTAACATTCAAAAATGGTATTACTGGGACAGTATTTGTATTCGTTACATTTTGGTTGGGACCAATTAAAATTCCACGAAAAGTAAGAAGCATGTAATGAATAGCAAAGCTATTGCATATTAATCTAATATAATTAAGACGTTCTAATGATCAATCACGCTAAATAGCACAGCCCGAAGTCACAGTGCCATAAAGTGGGCATATCAAAACTAAAATATATAAAGAAATATTGAATACATTTCTCATTTCCAGATAATACACCATCTTATGATAGTGAAATGATTAGGCTTATCATTTAGAAATCAGTTTTAATAAGAAGAAAAATAAACAATAGGCTGCTATTTTGTAAGACAGAGGAGGGACGACAGAGAGGGCAAGTGAGAGAGAGAGAGAGAGAGAGAGAGAGAGAGAGAGAGAGAGAGAGAGAGAGAGAGAGAGAGAGGAGAAATAGACAGACAAGCTGATAGAGACAAGAGATGCATTCTCAAATGTGTTTTTCATAGAAACTAAAACAATCCTTATTTCAATTTTTCATAATATATTTTCTTTCAAGGGTCACACCTGTCAGTTTCTTTCTTTTACCTCCTAGTGGTGAAACTTAAGCAACGTTGTGTCGACCATCACTGCAGTACATGGATCAGTGATCCTGGTTAGTAGGAACGATTGGAGCACCCTCAGAGTAACTGGGGTAGTGGCTGTACCTGTGGCACAACGGCCAAGTTTTGCAACACTGACTAGGACAGAAGGCAACGAGAAACCACTGACCGAATTTACTCCCTTGTTAGCACCATATAAGTTCCAAATAATAATGTATACTGCTTTACGGGAGCAAAAGTTGGACTCTCCAATAAGGGAATATAATATGTTGGAAGCAATGCAAATTTGGATCTGGCGTAGAATCAATAATCAAAAAAGTGTGTCACGCAGGGGCTGCGTAAACTAAGCAGATTTCCCACGTGAAGCTTTACAATAGGGAAATCTGCCTAATAACAACTGTAGTAGTAAGAAACCTCTAAACCTAAAACATTATTTAGGGCGTAATAACCCAGTAGTTTCTAGCCCCAAAAAACAGTTGACCTAACCTCTAAACCTATTCACGAGGGACGAATAGTTATGGAAATGGCCACCAGAGCTCTCGGCGGAAAGTCTGAACATAACCTGGTGACCACACGCAGAATACAAATGCAAATATCTCAGTTAATATTCAAGATACAGAATAAATGTATAGAACAATATTTATAGTAAATGTAATTTGCAATAAGATTTATTCTATACAATTTTTCGATCCGACGCATAATAACGGAGATATTTTGAATTTTCAAAAATCCCCCCCTCTAAACCCCCCCTCCCACTGGTCCGATTTCAGCCGTTAACGAACTTGATCTTCCTTTTTACATAAAACGAATAAATTCCGAGTTTGGTAAAGATCAAACAAGAATTGCGACCGCTAGAGCGTTAACAGACAAATATATATATATATATATATATATATATATATATATATATATATATATATATATATATATATATAATTTTGAACGGACCTCATTTTCGTCATCTCCTAGGTAGGATCGATGGACATTTGAAGAAATTTTTCGAAACTCGCATCATGAGTACGACCTCAATAGCTGATTTCCCTTAAGGGAAATCTGCTAAAAAATAATAATTCAACATGGAAGTTCTAAATGGTGTAGTGAGAGCAAAAGTCTTATCGAGAAAATGGAAAAAGGAGAGTGAAACTTCTTGGGTACATCATAGGACAGAACGACTTTTTTTTTTTTTACTTTTTTTTGTGGCGTGTCAACCATTCTGGTCATTAACGCCAATTAAACACTACGATTTCATTACTAATATATTTCAAGGTTCTTGGGCATAGGGAAAAAGGACCGCCTAGAAAATCCTATTTTGAAGACATCAAGCATCTTATAGATTTCAATGAGTATAGTAATATGAAAAGAGCAGCTTCCAATAGAACACAGTGGTTGCAACTACAATGGTTGTAACCTTTAGATCACGATGATCCCCTTGAAGGTCCTAATACTGTAGCATTTAAGATTTATAAAAGGTAATTTGACAGGTAAGGATAATTAATCGCATTGACAGTGTATTCAGTTGTAAAGATGCAGCTTTCGCGAATTGTAAAGCTGTTATTTGTCTTTTCGCATTTATAGCCGTCAGTCCCTTTCCCTTGATTTCCATATAAAGCTATTTTATCTCGAAAATTTTGGTGCTCAATTTAAAATTTCTTTTATGTTTGGATAGGATCCTTACTAAGGAAGAAAAGAGAATAGGATTTGCTGTTATTTTAGGGAGTGGACATTCTAACTAGTTTCTATAGAACCTCCATGGTGGATATTTGTATACCACCGACTGTGATTAGTGATTCATAGCCTACTTCAACAAGTGTTATTTAAAGTGAAATATATTTCAAGATTTTTTTTAGCAGATTTCTCTTAAGGGAAATCAGTTATTGAGGTTGTACTCATGACGGAATTTTCGAAATTTTTCTTCAAATGTCCATCGATCCTACCTAGTAGATGACGAAAATGAGGTCCGTTCAAAA
Source organism: Riptortus pedestris (assembly GCA_019009955.1). Classification (NCBI taxonomy): domain Eukaryota; kingdom Metazoa; phylum Arthropoda; class Insecta; order Hemiptera; family Alydidae; genus Riptortus; species Riptortus pedestris. The sequence goes on from CM032230.1 coordinate 37,169,682, forward strand.
CTGTATATATATATCTATATATCTATCTATCTATCTATCTATATATTTGTCTGTTACCGCTCTAGCGGTCGCAATTTTTGTTAAATCGCTACCAAACTCCATATTTTGTCGTTTTATGTAAAAAGTAACATCAAATTCCTTAATGGCCTAAATCGGACGAGTGGGAGGGGGGGTTTAGAGGGAAGGATTTTCAAAAATTCAAAATATCTCCATTATTATGCATCGTATCGAAATATTGTCTATAACCCATCGTATTTCAAATTAAATTTACTATAAATATTGTTATATACGTTTTTTCTCTATCTTGAATATTAACCGAGATATTTGCTTTTTTCAGTTTTCAGCAAACCGCCACTTCTACTCATGTTACGTTAACAATACTCTGCTACATAATAAATCACATTATTGGATGTTTAAATACTAAACATTTTATTCAAGAGACCTTTATTACAAGAGATACAAGCAAAAATTTCCTGTTGATCCCCCCCCCATCTTAAAGTTTTGGACTACTAAAAGTTTATTGATTGAGATAACAATTATTCTGACTCATTATTAATTACAGTACTAGATATAGTAAATAGTTCTCAATAAAATTAATGTGTTATATTCTGATATATTTCAGTAATTGTTTTTCTTTCCGGTGAGGCGGGCCGACCAGTTTGATTACATTTCTAACCTAACGCTTCCTGTCGGCAGGTTATTGAAATTGGATGAAACATTTCTTATTTCCGTTTGTATTTATTCACGGTGTTGTTGTGTTACCAGTATGTATATTTATCTATTACTAAACTTCACGAGGGAAATCTGCTTAGTTTACGCAGCCCCTGCGTGACGGACTTTCTATCTATATATTTGTCTGTTACCGCTCTAGCGGTCGCAATTTTTGTTTAATCGTTACGAAACTCGATATTTAGTCGTTTTATGTAAAAAGAAAGATCAAGTTCGGTAACGGCTGAAATCGGACCAGTGGGAGGGGTGCTGAGATGGGAGGTTTCTTGAAAAATCAAAATATCTCCGTTACCATACGTCGGATCAAAAATTGTATTGAAGCAATCTCATTGCAAATTAAAATTACTATAAATATTGTTCTATACATTTATTCTCTATCTTGAATATTAACCGAGATATTTGTATTTTTATTAAATGTGGGCCGATAACGAACGTATAGCGAGATGGCTCTCGTATAAAGATTTCTCTATTGTATAGATTCACGTGGGAAATCTACTTAGTTTACGCAAACCCAGCGTGACGGACTTTTTGTTTGCAATGGACCGGCTTTAGCTAATATAATGTAACTAACAGCTTCCTGTTTAAAGAATAATTAAATGTTTAATGAGTTTAGAAATACGAACGTTCATGTCTGTCGGGAAGACTATGAAGACGTCAGGTTAGGTAACATGTCGAAAGTTATTTCGAAGTCTGAAGGATGTAGGTCACCTGCACGCTAATCCTTTTAATCAGCAAAACACACGCGAGGAAATTAAGTTAATATATCTATGAGTCAAAAGAGTGTGTCATCGTTTTCCGGCACGGCAGAAACCTTTCCTGATTTTTCAATGGAACGATCAATTATTATCGAAATTATTGAAACTAGTGTAATCAAGGAACTATTAACGATTGACTGGAGGGGAGGGTTTCTTGTATGGTGATATTGGTTTACACAGAAGGATTTCTTTAACTTATAGCTAGTTGCCTATACTCATGGTTTAATGTTTAGTTTACTAACAAAGTAAACAAGTTTCAAATGCCGGAGAATCGTATAAATGCATATCACTTTAAAAAGAAAAAGTCCGTCACGCAGGGGCTGCGTAAACTAAGCAGATTTCCCACGTGAAGTTTTACAATAGAGAAATCTGCCTAATAATAACAGTAGTAGGAAGGTATCTCTAGACCAATTCACGAGGGAGGATTAGTTACCAAAACGGCCGCCAGAGCTCTCGGCGGATAGTGCCGACCACACTCACAATACAAATGCAAATATCTCGGTTAATATTCAAGATACAGAATAAATGTATAGAACAATGTTTATAGTAAATTTCATTTGCAATAAGATTGATTCTATACACTTTTTCGGTCCGATGCATAATAACGGAGATATTTCGAATTTTTAAAAATCCCCCCTTTAAACACCCCCCCCCCTTTCAGCATTAACGAACTTGATCTTTCTTTTTACATAAAACGATTAAATATGAAGTTTGGTAACGATCAAACAAAAATTGCGACCGCTAGAGCGTTAACAGGCAAATATATATATATATATATATATATATATAAATATATATATATATATAATTTTGAACGGACCTCATTTTCGTCATCTCCTGGGTAGGATCGATGGACATTTGAGGAAATTTTTCAAAACTCGCGTCATGAGTACGACCTCAATAGCTGATTTCCCTTAAGGGAAATCTGCTAAAAGTCTGATGTGGACATCATATGATTACCCTCTACTCCTAAACGTAGGTACACGTACTTTTAACATCAAAATATAAGTTTCATTGTATAAATGAACTAAATCAGAGTTACACCTGGTGCATAATGTGTTCGCTATTATTTTAAAGTTTTTCTCTCAAAATATTTATTTATTTATTTAGGCGTGTCGCACCTCACAAAATAGGTGTTTTTCGATTCACACTGATAAATATAAGTGTGTATAGCCACATTATTTAAAATATATATATATGTTAAAATATCTACAATCTTAGGTAAAAGCAAGGTTACTTCAATGGATATTAATTGGAGTAGAAAGCCAATGCTTTAAGTCTACGGTCCCATCTCAGAGTAAAATATGAACTAATTAAAATAGCTACGGAGTAAATGCATCCCGTCTTAATGCACAAAATATACTCAACATAATACGAAAATGTGTTCTGTGATTGAATTTCTTTTGGCACACCTTTGCCATTATTTTTCAATGTTTGCCCTACCATGTTGTTTACATCCCCTACTATACTCTTGGAATGTTTTTTTTTTTTAATTTTGGCCAAATTAATTGATTGTGCCAAGGTCTATGGTCTATTGTTATTGACAAATTCCCAATAAATGGAATATTTTATTCAGGCTATTCGGATCATTTACGATGTTCTAGAATTTGAAACTTCATACAATTCTTACATTTCCATTTATTAGGAATTGTATCATTCTATTCCTATAAGCAGGGGTTTGGTATTGTCTGACTTGAACTTCAAAAAGTTAAGGGACCACAAGTAGACTGTCAATATTGGGTATGGGTGATTTTTAATTTCACATGCATATACATATTTATTAAAATGTTTTCATATATGTTCATAATAAATAGTCACAACTCTGAAAATATCAGAAAGACGTATTGTTACGTGTTATTACAAAACCAGTAATAAACGGTGTTAATAAGAGTACTTTTGGATTGCAAAATTAAACACACACAAGTTTCACAGTTTTTATCACTGCACAATTTATTTAACAATGCAAAATACACTTGGTTAACTATTCTTAATTACTACTCACAGTATGCACTGATAGGATCACTGTTCTTCAGATTACACAGCCCAATAATTCACTCACGGTCACTGAAGTACACAAACAGACGGCACTGCACTGTCTTAAACACGGCACAACACTGTTTTTCACATAAAAACACTTTACCGCACTGCACCAAGTCGCACTGTAGCGCCGAACATCACTGGAAGACCGCTGAGCACAAACTGACTGTCGGCCGATTTGCATATGCTTATATAGAGGGGCGGCAACATCAAAGGGTGCGGTCTTGAAGGTACTGGACTCTTTAGTCTAGAACCTACTGGCGCCTGCAGTCCCTCGGTCGGCTCCCTTTCATCTCCCTCGCACCTCCCAAATACGCGGATGTATTTAATTTTCGCAACAGTATTGTGAGGTATATTAATGTATTAAAAATAAATTTAAATTTATGTTTTATTAAATCTATAAGAAAATAATCTTTTGTAAGATATAAAAAAATGTCACTTTTATTTTCATTAAAAGCAAAAAGAATTGTAAAAGAAGCATATTAGGAGCTCGGGAAGATCAAACATTTCATTGGAAAACAATACATTGAACCCCGAGAACGTATTGGTTTCGTAGGAAAGTATTTAACATTTACAACTTAATGACTTAAGATGCGTTGTGTGATTAAATTTTTGACGTAGTATTTAGTATGCGAATTATTTTAGTCAACAGAACTGTTGTTTCAGGCAAAATTAACGCCATACTACCGTCTAAAACGCAATGGACAGTAAATACTGTTACTAAATCTATAAAACAAATAAGGTCATGCCATAGATAATGATATCATTAAAGTGCTGTTAGCCCACAGATTATCACAAGTCGTGGAAACAAGTTGTATCAGAGGGCCAACAAAGTCTAGAGAAGAAAGTAAGACGTTTTTTTCATCCTTCGAAAAGTTTCCATTAAGAAAGCATTCTTCGTTTTTTGGGTGATTTCTAACACAAGGCTTACATAAACAGTATAACGTATGAAACACTTTTTTCCCCCTTAGTGCTAATCCTTATTACAGTCTAGGTAACAGTAATAAAAAGATGAAACTCAGCAAATAAGTTAAAATCTATAAGTACATTGTATCTTCTGTCTGGCCATTATCAATTTAGCCTTTTCCTAAGCCTTCATATATTCACTTCAATGAATAGGATTCTGGGAAATTTATATTGGTAATTTTCTAATACCAATTACGTAATAAATAATGAAAGTATGTAGGTACATATCTTATTATTATTAGAAACCCAGTAAAATACCTTTCCACGAAATAGGACTCCATGGACAAGCACTACAGACTCATTCTCAAAAGTCCAAGTGGCATCCAATTATCTCTAATACTGAAAATATCATGCATGAGATAAAAAAAAAAGTCTATTTAATAAATAATTAAAAATAAACACTTTGAGTAATAGTAACAAATCATACTGAAAATTTGATGTATGATGAATAGTAGATAAATGAGTATTCTTAATCCATTTTCCCCGTGGTTTTCTCTGAAATATACTTCATTTAATACTTAATCGGATTATATGGGATTATATACATAGATTAGTTCATTAAGTATATTAAATGCTTTTTACGGTGGATTATCGGCTTTGAATAAACAGCCTATGTACCCCGAGGCCACCATACATTAATTAATTATATGCAGAAAGTGAGAAGCAGATTAATATTACTTAATCCCTTGAGAGCTGCCATCCTGTCAGATAACTACCATTTCATTATGAAAATCCCATCTAGTAATTATGTATCAAATATATGCAGTATTACAGTTACATAGCACACATTCAGTTAATGTTAAGTTTTACATTGACAATCTTAGTGATATGTGTGGATATTATTCCTTTTTTTTCATGAAAATCCATCGCACGACTCAAGAGTCCAAAACAAATTTGATTTCCTGTCCATCCATTTTTTTTTTTTACATATGTTCATGAAACTTTTTATAGACACATACTATATATTACATCGTTAGCAGATTCAATATTTGAACGTTTTATATAAATCTAATGAACAATTCTCTAAAAACTGAGCCCACAAAGAAGATAGGAGAATTGGAGAGGGGAGGAAATAAAAATTTCTAAACACTTCTTACTTTATGAGTAGGATAAAAAATTATTACCTCCAACTACAATCTCCATCTAAATTTAATTTTCTCAAAGTGTAGCTTATACATTTTTTTTTTTTTTTCATACGTGGAATATTAAGCATTTTATTTATATTTTTTATTCAGTCGTCATTAAACCCTATTTTTACTCATTTCGTGAACAATAAGCCAAATACGAATCGTATTGTTAAACTGAAATACCAAATATTGTTTTCATTGCCCCCTAATTATGTGAGATACACATAAATATGTTCGATGCAACATCATCAATTACCATTTAAGGTTTATTTCGTAAATACTTGTAATTGGACCGTTTTAAGTAAGAATTAAGACCACATTTTTTAATGTCTGAAATCGAACCTAAGAGGGAATATGATTAAGAGAAGCGAAGAATCAAAAATCGATATATTTCAGATATTATGAATCGGAAGTTTATAAAAAGTCCATCACGCAGGGGCTACATTAACTAAGCAGATTTCCCACGTGCGTCACGTAATAGCATTTATCTGAAACAGGAAATGTTCAATGAGAGCAATAGTTGGTACTTTGGTTTCAAATAAAGTTCTTCCTAATATAACAGTTTATGGTTAATATGACATGCCGTTGACGAACTTGTTCTTTAGTTCTACATAAAACGTTTAAATATCGAGTTTGGTCACAACCAAATAAAAATTGCGACCGCTAGAGCGTTTACAGACAAATATAAGATGTATATAGATAGATACATAGATAGATTCCTTTAGGGAAATTTGCTAAAAAGGGTATACGCCTAGTTGACGGTTTTTGAATGTTGAGTGTAGATTCCATAACAAAAAAGAAGTCCATCACGCATGTGCCGCGTGAGCTGAGAATATTTTCCACGTGCTGGTAATGTTTTATATATATTTTTAATTATTATATATATATTGGTAATCTCCTACACTTGAAATTCTTACTTCCGATTCTTCATTTATTATGAACTTATTCTTTAATTATATACTTATTATATTATTTGCTTGTTAAATTTTCTTAATATTGATCATCAGGTAATAATAATTTATAATTATCAGGTTGGATGATGTATTGATTATAGCATGAAAGTAATATTATATATATTTTTTCTCCAGAATGGCGGTGCAGAGGACGGGCTGGACATGAACGTCGGTCCAGTCTGGGCGAAAGGTTACACCGGCAAAGGTGTTGTCGTCTCCATTCTTGATGACGGCATACAGACCAACCATCCAGATCTCATTGATAATTACGTAAGTCATATTTTTAGTAAATACAAAACCATATGATTTCGTTTTTAATAAGAACGTCCCTTGAATAATCCCGAAATAAAATATTTTGAGTCTTAAATTCTCCTGTTTCGTCAACTTTTTAGGGAGTCCAATCTTTTTTTACATATATAAAGTAGTCATTAATCACTAGAAATAAGGAAAACTACCTAATTGCGAGATTGGATCAGATTTACTGCAATATGTACTAGCGGTTTTGAAAGCATTCTGTATTCTTACCTCAGAAAATTCAAAATATATTTCGCCGCTTAAATTCCAAACACTAACTTATTTTTACCAATCATTTGCTGATAGAATCTGTAGAAGATGAAAGAGTATTCCCAATGACTTGGATGTCAAATTTACTATACGTAATGACATGGTCTAGCTTTTCTTATTTAAAATAACACAAACTTTAAAGACTATATTTCAATACATGACAAGAAACTGTCAATATTTTTTAAACACGATTTATGTAAACCCATGTTTTATTCCAACTATTTTTAAGCGATTTGATCCATTAAAATCAATTACCAGAACTTGAAAAGTATAATCAAAATAATGAAAGTTCAAAAAAGAAAACATTCCTAAGGAATAGTTCATATTCTTGAAAGCTCGAGACATTTTTATAATCAAACATAACTCAAATCATCCAATCAAAACATTACGAACTCAAATTACGGGGTTTTGTAGGTAATCGAAAATGTCGGAAACACCCTTTGTAGAAAATTATTCTGTGACAACTTTACTGTTAACGCCAATAAGTATCTTCTATACACTGGAGAAATTCTGAATTTTTGGGTTTGCTAAAATTAAACAGGTCTCTATGCTAATGCCCGATTTCAGAAACCGTTTTGCAACAACTTATATACATAGAAATGTTTTGTTGTCATGCAATAAACTATAAGTAATGTTTATATCATTTGGAGGGGCAGAATCTACCACACCCGCAATACCGGAATGAAAT
>CM032230.1:37182500-37240000 GCA_019009955.1 Riptortus pedestris
GGATTACATCAATGAAACTAAAGTTAATGATATTTTTTGTTTCTTATCAAAAGTTTGTGAAAGGTAACAATATAAAAGAAAGAATTGTATTATTTTTATGGGGGTGTTTATTCAATAATAATCGGCACATTATTTATTATATGCAGTTATACTTATTATTAGAAGAGTTATACTTATCTTAGAGAATAGTCATGTTATTCTGATATGTTAGAAAACTGATCTTTATTTAGACATTAAAAAAGAATGAATTAAACTACATTTACATTAAATTAGAACCTATTGAATTCATTTTTATAATTATTTAGATTAATATTAATATTGTATTACGTGCCAATGTACATGGTGTTCAGGTGTAATTCTAGGAATTATTGTTATTTTATTTACACATACTTTAAGAAGAATAATATATTAATAACCATACTAACACTAATTGGCCAGACTCTTGGCAACATGTTGTAAACAGAAGCCAATAAAATATTTATCTATCTATCTATATATATATATATATATATATATATATAGGGAGTGTCGAATATTTTATATAACAGTGACAATTAATTTTATATAATATAAAAATATTGTTAACAATCTAAATATGCATGCTTAATAACACTCTAAATGTATAACATTCATTTTTAATTTATTGACATGCTTTGTTGTTAATCGTGCATTATAAATAATGAGAAACGTATTTATATATTTTTTTAGAGACAATATTCCCAAAAATACGTTTGACTTGTTTTTTATGAAAAATATTGTAAACTGAAGTTTTATTTAATATCTTAACATTTCTGATAGTATTCATCTTTTCTATATAACAAAAAATCCTTCAGAATTGAAGTTACTTAATTTATTTATAAACAAAGAATATTTGTTATGGATAAAAAACATACATAATTTAAGAGGATAATTCCAAGATCACATTTTTCAGTACTTATACATGTCTTAGGCTATCATTAAATATTAGCTTATTTTAGTAATTAAATTGTAAAAATTATTAATACAATTTTTTTTCGATAGAATTATAGTGTATAGCGGTTTAAAAAAAACAAATGGTATAATTATATATTTCTGGACTCTTAAAACAAGTAAGCTTTAATTCAGAAATTGTGGTAAGCCAGTAGTCAGTGTCTTGAGGTCGATTCCTTCAAGGGCATTAGGAATTTATTTAGTGACGTCCACACCAAATAAAAACGTTAGTCCTAGCCAGGCTAGAATAAGGTGACCTGCAGATAACCCATCCTGACGAATTATTTGCATAATTAAAGTTGTGGCAATGATGCATTCAGGAGTGTACGTGTGTAATATATATATATATATATATATATATATATATATATATATATATGTAATAAAATAGACTGAATAGAGTGAAATATGCCGTACTTGATTTATCAAATCCTTCGTATATGTAAACCACTTAAACGTACATCACAAATGCAGCAGCATACCGTGCCTCAATATAAACTACAAACTAAATTTCGGAAAGACTATCAAAGGATATTCATGATCAAACTAATTAGTGGACTGTCACTTGAAAATATAAACACTAAAAACACATGACCATGTTTAAAGTTTGAAAATTTTTGTTATGACCGTTTATTGAAGCATTTTCCTATTTCTGTTTATTGAAAACAACATCATATTTTGGTTTTGATGACACCCACCCCATTCAATCTTTGTGTAATGCAAATATTTTAGTATTTATATTTTTTAATATTTTTGTCCTATTTTTCCTTTTTATGCTCATTGACGACAAAACGGTTAATTCAAATTTATGTCGAATTATACGATAACGTAATGTCTACAACCCATTAAACCTGGGAATATAAACTTGTTTTAAGCCTTTTATATCAAGTTCATTAACTAGCAATATCAGTTAAGTGGCCATCTTATACCCCAAACCCCCATCATTGTAGAATAAGATTCATAAATATTTCCGTCCTTATTAAAGAAACAGAGTTTATCATTAAAATACCTACACAATTTTAATTCTATAACGCTTTATGGCCTGATACTAGTTATTTATTTTGAGTTTGTTTTGGAGGTTGTACATGTTTTAAAACTCGTTCAAAATGTTTAAATTTCAAATATCGCCATACAAGTAAACTATTATAACGACGGTTGTATACTAAAAGTGATAAACCCAGTTCGAAATTAATTAATGGATTAGCAGGTTAAGTAATCAGTGAACGAATAAACAGACGAAAATACAATGTAAGTTCGTTTCATAATTTGTCTTTGTAGACTTTAGGATTTAATCTATTAACTTCAGCAACTCATTTCCTTCTAAATATTTGATTGTATTGGCCCTTGTTTGGGGTTCTCGTTTTCAATTGCACTTGTCAATTATTGTTTTTGTACAGCCTAGTGTAGAAATTACAAAAAAAACTCTCAAATAAATGAGAAATAAGAAAATAATTAAAAATTATAAAATTTTAGACTATTAACTTAACATATGGGTGGCTGAGGAACGTAGTGGTTTACGTCATAATAACTATTATTTCAATAGTGAAGGTTTTCCGTTTGGCACTATAGAATAATCTGTAAACTATGAAGAGTAACTTAAATGGCCAGTAAATTAGTCCACATACTAAATTTACATTTTAACGCAACCGGGTCATGTTTGTGTAATTTTTTAATGTATATTCTTTTGGGGAGAGGGTCAGAATTTATAGAAATATAATTATCCTTATTTCACTTTATTAATCCATGTTCCGTCTTCGCTTACTTCAACACCCCATCAGGAGTACACTCATTACACCTGCAACTAAAGTCAGCCTTTGTGTGTGAGATGTTTTTCATTGTGTTGCATTCTTTTCTTTTTCCGAAAATTTTACATACTCAGAATCAAAGGAATGTCCAAATTTAAGAGCATGGTCTGTAAGTCTGTTTTATATTCCATATTGTCAGTATTTTTAGAATATTGTCTCAGTCTCTTTTTTTATAGTTTCGCAGACTCCCCATTGTAATCATTTTCAAAATATAAACATGGATAAATCATTTTCTTTTAAGGAAATACAGGCCATGAAAGACTCAGATATGTTTATCAGCCATCCATATATTCTCCATTTATATATGATCCATTCCAGTTGAGTACTACTGTTCCCAAGACCACTGGAACAAATAGTTAAACAGTACGCTCTAAATGCAAAATCATATTTATTTATAAATCCATATTTATTCAAATATATATGTATATTGGAGTCCTCGTAGGCTGATTGAAGTCATTCAGAAATAAGGGCTGAGTGTTCTAATAGAGGGCTAAGGAAAACGATGGGCAATAAGGAGACTTAGTGCCCTGGAGATATAAAGCCCCACTCCAGGGGGGAGTTCTCCAGACCCCGCTGGAGGAAGATGCTTCTCCAGAGAAGCCACTTAGAAAACGATGCAGCTCTTCCTTTTACTGCCTTTTCTCCATCTTATTTTTCTTAACGGTCACTACTCCACAGCTAATGGGGATGAAAAGTACTCCTTTTCAAGGTTGCTTGATGAAATTGTTCCACGAACCTTGGACAGCCGTGCTTTACCAGAGAGACAACATAATTATGTATACAATATATAACCAAATAAACATACAAAAACGAGATCTTGGAAAATATTTGAAACAGAACAAAGACTGTCTATGTTGTTCATTTCAAGTCTTCCCGAAAACCATGTTTTATTACTTGAGCACTTATAATTATGACTTTCCACAATAGAATGAACCTAAATTCCCAATCCCCTAATCAGTCCCGCACACTGGAGCGAGTGATAGGGTAAGTCGGACATTCATTAATATCTCCGTTTCTACTGGTCCTAGAATATTGATTCTGGTGTCATTTTAAAGTCCATAGAATACTCTATTGAACTATCTCATCAGCAATTTTTTAAGCAATTTTGCCAGATGCGATATAACAGTAGGATGAATTTTAAATGTGTACATACAGATTATGTATCGCTTACTAAGTAGGGAATTGTGATTTGTAGACACAAAATATCAACATATGTTTTATAAATTTTTATTTTTTTAATAAATTGAAGTTCGCAAACGCAATACTAAAATTGTAAACAAGAATATATCTAGAATAAAAATTTTTTAAAAAAATCTATGTATTTAATTTAATAATGAGAATTTTTAAGCTGGAAGAACATCAAACATTTCTAAAATGTTGATAAAATTGTGAAAAAAAAAAATTATTTCATTTTTTTCCAGAAATAAACACTAAATAAATGTAACTTACAAAATGATCTGTTTAATTTAATAGTTTAAAATTATTACCAGCAAGCAACTCGGGAACAGATTTGCTTGAATACCAAATTTTTCTACTGTAATTGAATCTTCTAGTATTCTTAGAAAAAAAAAAAAATCAGTTGGTCATTTAAAAAGTTTCTTCCTAATATCTTGCAAAGAAATAACAACAAAAACAAATACTACTTACTTCTACTTTGAAGAATACGATAAATGAATTTGCTTCCTTTAATTACATTTATTCTTTTAATCAATAATGCTAACTTTAAACGGAGTTCACTTTATGACACCTTGGACCTTTTAAAAAGGACAGTAAAAATATTTAGACAAAAAAAAAACACGTATCTAACTAATTCTTCGAACGTGAATGGTGGCGTCAATTGCGTAGAGGAGGAGGCGTTTTACAGCGTACGTAGTTGGGAAAGGTCAGCGGTAGGTATAATACGTCTTCCGCACCGAAAGTGTTAACACTAAAAGTAAAATATTTAATGAATAGCAAGTTTAGGCAAGATCTGACGACGTTGTAAATAAGACAATATACTCCTAAAAGCATGCCAAGTGGTATTTTTCAAGCAAATACAAGCGATTTGCGAATTCAATTAAATAAAATTATTTTCAGCTCGATGTAAAAAAAAATAAAATTAGAGGAATTTTAAAAATCTTTTGCGCCAGTTTTTGATTTGTTATAATGCCCTTAATGTGTCCTGGAAGCAACAATAATTTATAAATTGAAATAAGAGTTCACGACGAATTTAATAAGCCAAGACTTTTTTTAACATAGCAATTATAACCAGCCATTATGTAAAAACCGTTGCAATAATATGGCTAAAAATCAATCTGCTCAATTGAAAAGGGTTTATGTAGTACTAACAATACAACCAAAATCCCAAATTAAAACTTTTATTTTTTCCCCCAATGTCCAACATTACTGAAGGATCGCTCCAGTGTGCGCCGGTGCCCACATATAAAAGCCACCCAGCCAGGCAGACAAGTAGTTAGTTCCCTATTTTCATACTAGCTTTTTAATTTCAGTGCAGTACAGTGTTTTAGTGAAGATCAGTGAAATACCGTGTTTTTTTTTAAGATCAGTGCAGAGTAGCGTTTTGTGAACTTTTGTAATTCATGTGATGGTGAGTTATTGTACTCTGCAATAAGAAGTAAACTTATCAGGACATATTTTGATTAGTAGTGAAGAATAATTTACTAAGATTGAAAAAGTGTGGAGTACATCGTCAAATAAATTGTGCTGTGATAAAAACGCTTAAGCAAATTAATTAAGTTAATTTTCCAATCCAAAAGGACCCGAATAATCAAAAATTATTATTTTTGTAATAGACGTAACAATATACAGTGCTAATGGAAGTAGTAGTAATGGAAGTATTGACCATATGTTAGGTGATTATGATCAGTGGAAGAAGGTGGGACTCGAATTACGATGCCAGCAGTCACCCCAGTCTTAGAATACAGAATTTAGTTCATTTCTCCAAGTCATAAACTATGTTTGAGGCAAATAAAGTGACCCTTTAAGAAATAATAGTATTACCTTGGTCGAGAGTATCACAAATAGGGAGAACAGCCCCGAAATGGGTTATCCTAACGAAGTAACGCACGCACACGATAGTATCCGAATACAATAACATAGAGTAACAAGTTAAAGAAGTTTATGGATATACGGAGTTGGTTAGATACTCTTGGAATTTAAATTAGGAGCATTTGTCCTAGTTTAGCCTTATGCCTGACAAAATAATATGATATTCTGGCTTTGTTCCAGACTGGAGAACAGCTACGGCCCTGGCAGCGAACTACTATTGGCTTACAAAGCCACCTATATTTTCGCTTTTCTTGCAGCAAGTTCTGTCAAATATGCAAATTTGAAAACTCTGCACGAACTTTAAATTCGATTCTAACTTGTATTTCAATCAAATCGTTCTAAAATATGTGTTAAGTTGGAAATAATTATAACATTCTTGAATCTAGGTGAACTCCTGTATTTGAAAGATAGAAAGGACAGCAGGTGCTTCAAAAATATAGAGAATTCATCAATAAGAAATACACTATTACCTCCGGTCGTACGGTAGGACCGTGTGCCGGGACCTATGTAACATTTCATTTTTCATTTTGTGTGGTGGCAAAACATCATTTCTTTAAATTGCTGATATTTTATATAGTTACATAGAGGGAGTAGGTGTGTGTGAAACATGAAATTCAGATATCTTGCAACCCTTTTAAAACATTAAATAATTCTTATTTCACTCTCACCATACAATGTTTTTTATATATTCGTTTATTTGCAACAGTATATAAATATTACAAGCAAATTACATGTATGATGATAATAAAAATTGACATGATTATTGGCTTCATTGATATTGGAATGAACATTGGATTATACAATATTGGAGTTATTCTTTTCACTGCACAAGATCTTTCGACGGAAATAAAATAGAAGTAATAAAATAATAAAATTCAGTTAAAATAGAAGAAATAAGTTTGTGACAGACGTTAAGCCAATATATATTTATATATATTATCATTTTTTAAAAAATCAATAATAATTTAAAACTATAAATAAATATGGTGATTGATTATTCCTAACAAATACGAATTGCTGGACACAGTTAGTAGCAGCCAGTCATCATCTTCAATCCTAACATTCTTCAAAAATTAGTCTTTTTCGAGATTGTTCCTTTTGATCTGAACCATAAAAACTGAATCTTAAATTTGACGATCAATAATAAATTAGTGTTTAAATATTTATTCGAATTTCAAAACACGTTAATGATTAAGCCTATATAGGAGATGAATTTCTGCGGAAGGAAAAATATTTCCTTCAAGCCTTTTCGCCAAAAATGTATTAATCAATCTGTAACGTGAGGCAATTAAATGACGGAGGAATCACAAGCGAATACATTTTATAAATTAAATTGCTCAGATGGACCGAACAATTTGTTAGAATGTAGCTAAAATGTTTTATACGTGAGTCAGATTCGGCTTCTTCTTTTTTTAACATCGTGTGGACCATTTCATTAAAATAATTTTGCTAAAAGCATAAATAAAAAACACTTATCCTTTTACACAGTGACATTATTTATTGTTTTATATTATATGAGTGCGTGTTATCTGAAGCATATTGCGCATTTACAGTTTAGTTATTACGTATAGTGTATTCATATAAAATGTCTTTATTTTGGCCGAGAGTAGAAGAAGACAGTATAGAAGAAGGTAATCAAAACTTATCTAAACCTCCACTGACTCGTCATATTTTCTGGAGCTTTCAAGGCACTCGTCAATTATCTGTGCAGTGTACTGCCCAATCAGGCAAAACATGTATATTAAGAATAAATAATTAAAAAAGTCCGCAAACTATGCAGATTTGCCTCATGAAGTTTAATAATAGATAAATCTACATACTGGTAACACAACACCGTCTTGAAAATTGGGTGAACAAATGCAAACGGTAATAAAAAATCTTTCATCTCCACGCCGGAGGCGTCTGAAGTGTAAACAAACAGATCTGCGAACCCGACTCCCGGAAAGAAAAACAATTACTGAAGTATATCAGAATATAACGTATTAATTTGATTGAAAACTATTTACTATATCAAGTACTGTATAATGAATCAGAATAATTTTTATCTCAATCAATCAAATTTAAGTAGTCCAAAAACTTAAGACGGGGGGGTGGGAGGAGGGTCACCATAATTGCTTGTATATCGTATAATAAAGGTCTCTTGAAAACAATATTTGGTATTTAAGGTTGGAATAATGTGGTTTATTACATGACCGAGTATTGTTAGTTTAACATGAGTAGAAGTTGGCGTTTGCTGAAGGCTGAAAACTATAAAATCCAAATATCTCAGTTAATATTCATGATACAGAAAATATGTATAGAACAATATTTATAGATCATTTAATTTGAAATGACATTGCTTCTATACGATTTTTCGATACGACTTATAGTAACGGGGATATTTCGAATTTTCAAAATCCCCCCCCAAAACCTCCCTCCCACTAGTCCGATTTCAGCCATTAACGAATTTGATCCTCCTTTTAACATAAAACGATTAAATATGGAGTTTGGTAACGATCAAACAACAAATGTGACCGCTAGAGCGTTAACAGACATATATATATATATATATATATATATATATATATATAATTTTGAACGGACCTCATTTTCTTCATCTCCTGGGTAGGATCAATGGACATTTGAGGAAATTTTTTAACAGTCACGTCATGAGTACGACCTGAATAGCTGACTTCCCTTATATTTATTTTTATTGTTATTGTGAGTGTCAATTGCAGTTTGGCTGGAGGCAGTCTATGAGCGTCAACTTGCTTGCTTTAGATGGCGAATACAAGCAGCCCTAGGTCTTGTAAGAGGGGTGGTTTTCAGACCCTTCAATACAGCTGTGGGTCAACTCAAGAAAGAATACCATCAAAAATGGAATACCGAAGTTCATTGAACCTCCCCAAAATGTCCTGATCTTAATACCATTCCTCGGAGAAAGACCGACGAGAGAATCGGTCGGGCATCAAGTACTTCAGAAAACTTTAAACAGGTGACTAGGTTATCATATGTCTAAAACCCATTTAATGGCCACACAAGTATCAAGTATCAGTTAATCTGATAAACAGGACTGAAGTACCTAAAGAAAAAAATTATTTTGACATAATTTCAAAAAGATGTTATTTTTTTCTGAAAATATTTATACTTTAAAAACGTTTAGGAAAAGCTGTAGCGGTACCTAGTTTTGGACTTACCCAGGTGGTAAGTCGTACAAGAAATCTGCAGTAAACTGGACGGTTATAGAAACAATGTACCTCAAAAACGTCTAAAGCGTGGCTTGTCTGTTATTGGTTGCTTGTCGATGTCCTCTATTCTCAAAGTTATAATGAACTCTTTTTATGCTCTGAATTAGAACTAATTTATTTTCTATCACACATTAAGTTAGACATACCACATACGACAGGTATAATAAATCTTGGATGTATTCTTCCTCCTCCAAAATGACCACAAAAATCGGTGAATTCTGGACTTAGGTATCCTATATCCTGAATATCTCAAGCAATCTTGCACCACATCCACACCTCAGAATGTAAATCGCAAATCGATCAAGTACTTGCCGAAATCATAATACTATTCAATAACTAAAGCTTTAATATTAAATGAAAAGAAAACTCCACATACAGGCCTGAATCAAATAGGTTACAAATTATCTTGGATTCTACTGATAAAATTCAATAATATCGCCATCAACCACCACATCGGAGTTACTATAATGCAGCATAAAAAGGAATACTCATGGGTTACTACTACAAAATAACGATTAAAAAAAAATCTTTATAAAACTATGTGATAAGAGAATTTTTAAAACCACTAAAGTATTTTCGGTACTATTTAAATATAGAAGTTTTTTTACTTATTTCAATCAACTCTAAAAGTATTATATTATATTAATATAAAAATATATTATATTGTATTATATTAAGAGCGTGAATACTTTTAGCTGCTTTACTTAATTATAAACATGTCATTAGTTATTCTTAAGACAACTTACATTACTGGACTCTTTTATATACAGAGCAAACGTTTAAGGACCAATATTTGCTTTTTTCTAGTGAGATTTATTTGAAACTGTGTTGGATGGTTTTAATTAACTCGTCCATCCCAAGAGAATACAAGGGTTGGCGGCAGAAGATTTTTTGCTTCTGCTTCATTCATAAAAGGATTTCATTAATAACTAAAAACAAGAGTAGGAGTGATCCATTGGAGCAGAGGTCACTGATTGATTGACTGAGTGAAATGGACGTGACTATTCGTTTCTACCTCTGCATTTGTTGTTTTGCTTTGTGCGAATACTCTCCTTGTCCCAGGAGTTACCTGCCAAACCTGCAGATAAGTCTGACCGACGCCTTCATGTATTTAAAGATTGATATCCCCTTGAGATTGGATAAGTCCCGCTCTGAAAGGGATATCTTTTCCCCCACCTTTGGGGTATATGTTACTCTAGATTCCTTTCAGACTAGCAATACATACAGCATTTTCCTTATTCCCTTCCGAGATATCAGACGAGCCTGTCAACCCAATGACAATATGTTGACGTGAAATTATATTGAAACGAGATATTCAGACGTATTTGCATTTGTCAAAACTGACAGCTTCCAATATTATACACGGGCTAAGGAAAAGCTATAAGCGTGTTGCTCTGCAAATACCATCTCAGATATCATATATAAACCTTAAAAGAACAATACTATGTTTATTCCACAGCACGCTCAAGTCATCGCTAAATAGATTAAAGAAATAAATGGATTTTTTTTCTATAAAAGCTTCCTATTAAGTAACGATGGGCGACAATTAAAACAAATATTAATAAAAAAGGGTAAACATGGACGGGTACAAGGAATAGGCACTTTTAATCACGAAACTAAATAAACCCTTCAACTCATTCGAATCTTATAAACTTTTTCGGAAGACTTCAGACGATCCATACAGCTATCAGTCATATAACAAATCTTTGTCAGGCAAGTTGGTTTAGAGTGGCTGCTTTATGAGACGAATAATGCAATCACCTTCACCATCATGAGTATATTTCTTTGGCATAATATTTTCTTTTGATTACTAAGTCCTTGTTATTACTGTTTCACATTTAACTTAAAAGAAATGAAAACTCTTCTTTTTTTCTTACTCTGTCTGACGTTTGCAGAATCATCTGCTCTGCTTACGCAGTATCTACGTGACTGGCTACTATTTTTTCTAGTGGGTGATTACTTTTATACTGTCGCTTTTCAGTATTTTATCCTCAGCGAAAATTCCTCTCTGCTAATAGAAGTAAGAATTCTGAGTATGAAGAGAGTAGCAAAATAAGGCCTATTAACTGAGAGCGCTTTGAGAAGAACTTGCTTAAGAAGAGGAAACATTAGCAGCTGGTAGATGATTTTGGAATTTTGTTAATGAGGAAACTCTTGGTGGAAACAGGCCTTTGCCTTCGTTGTACGAATAAAACCACCTAAATAGAAGGTATATTGATTAATTGCCTTAAATACACAGTTCAGTTCCAGCCTCTGTTCCATTACCTAAATAAATAAGCAATTGCCGTAGGTTACATGAGAAGACGTGCGGCATACATATGACATTAACAATATTCCTTGTAATTCGTTTGTGTATGTGTGTGTGTGTGTGTGTGTGTCTGTCTGTCTGTAAGCGTGCTGATCTGTTATCAAAGGAAACGTCGTTTATCCTTCTAACTTGGAATATTTGATCTTCTAGAAATTCGTAGATTTAAGTTCGTTGATCATCAACATCGCTTGAGAGAGAGCGGTTACGTGTTGACGAAAACACAAAATGGCATATTGAAAATGTGTTCAGGCTCGTTACTCTATCATAAACAACGTACAAATAATGGTCGACATTTTTGATCTCACCTTAGAAACGCAGATAGGTATACAATTCTCACAACACCCTCGCTCTCAGGGTGGGTACATGTAGGCAGTAAACCACATACATTATGCATTCTTCTAAAAAAAATTAAACAATTTTATTTCCATCAATATAAAGTTGAATGTCTTATATCGTTATCATCGAAATATTGAAGTATTTATAGTGGTAACAATGTATAGCAATTATTTAGCGTTAATTATGTTCTATGGCATTTGTTAATCCCTACGCATTGGAACTGAGATATCGAAAAAGACTTTTTCAATCAAATAATTTTAAATCAAGGGTGGGTAAATTTTCGTTGGTTGAAATTAACAGGAATACAAGAAAGGTGAAAACATCCGATTTTCTTCTCTCTAGTTAAAGGGCATTTATTGTTATTTATTAGCGTCCACTTTGTTCTACTAAGGCTAATTCGGACGGGCTATCTTTAGATTACCCCCTTTTTCTAGCCAGGGTGGGACTAGGGATTTTATTAAATGAATGCATTACTAATTAAATTGCTATTGTCCAGGCGGGAATCGCACTTGTGACTCTAGGTTTTCCATTTGAGATTAAGGCCTAAAGCTAACCGGAGCCCGTTAATGAGTCATCACTCTTGAGAGTTGTCCAAATGAAATTAATAACCACACATTTTTGTTACACAAGTTTCACCAACAAAAATACAAGGTTCTTCATGATGTTTCTATCAGCTTCCCGTCTCATGCAAACTTCTTCTGTTGACTTTTTTATATAAATATATACTCGTAGACTTCCACGGTCCTGGTCATTAATACTGTTAAGGTCTTCGGGTCTTCATTGACAGTGTCTTCATTATTGTTGCCATTGTTTCTCTAGACATGCTTCTAGCTTCCTCAGGGCTATCTCTGAGATTGAAGAGTGTGTGTTCACGTCAGGTATATATGTAAATCTTATCCGGTTTCCTTGGGCGGAGTCTTCCCTTCCAGGTGTCTACGGATACTTCTTCTGGTGGTCGTTCGCCGGGTATACCGTCGTTTTTGTTTCTTGTCTGTGGTCTCTGTGGAATGACGGGCTTCCAGAGTTCACTGAGTCCGTATCCATTTTTATATAAAGCTTGGCCATACTTCATCTGGTAATTCATCAAAGAAATCTATCACTGACACATATCACGATATTCTTAGTTACTAATAATATTAAGTTGTTCTTAATGCTCAAGTTGACGTTGGAATCATGGGGTTTCCACCCTTAGGACAACGACATTTATTTGCTGATAAGTTTAGCATTCTATCAGGTGTTACTACCCTTGAACGACCCGGCCACCTACTAGCAAGTCAGCAGCCGGCTTCGACAACTCCCAAACTTCCTTTTGTAAGTACTCCCTCAAGTCTTCCATGCCTGGGGCGTCCTTTTCATCCCCCTTACTCCAAGTTTTATTTCCATAACCTGCGGTTGCTCTTACGACCGTTTTACAGCTTTGCCTCGAAAATAGACCATTCTTCACAAGGTTTCAAGAAATTTTTATCGCTTAGAAAACATATCTCAGTAGTATAATGATGAGTAATATAGACATAAAAAGATATTGATAAATTAAAGAAAAGTACACTCATAATATTGTCTCATTTAACTTTGGTAGTTTGGTACACTGCCTCATTTCTTTTTTCCTCAACTCACAAAACTTATTAATTTGTTTTTAAGAATTAAAGTTGGATGTGGACACCACTTGACTTTCTTGTGCTCCTATTAAATTAAATAAACAAAATATTTTGCTGCCCTTTAAAAAAATCGTTCTGCAAATTTAATTTTCCACAAATGTTGTTTTATATAAGTTTTAACTGAGAAGAACATGTTGATACGAGACCAGTAGAGTATCATGGCAGCACGAAAAAAGTATGAAAAACAAAACCCGGTTTAGGCGAGAGAACACACTTCTCACGCGTTCCTCTAGAAAAAAAAATCTTAAGTTTGTCTGAACGTCTTGAGCTGGTCCCAAGACATCTATCTATTTTAAGGCGCACCCGAGGCTCAGTTGATAGTAGTTTCTTATTTTAACCGAAAATCTCGAGATCGAATCTCGATCGAGTGGCTATTTTTTTCATTGTTTGCTTTTATGGCGTTTATTTAATAATAATAAATAAATAAAAAACTTTTTTTTAATTATTAGCATTTAATTTTTAGCTTGTTCCATATATTTAAAGAAAATTCGAATGCTTTCTGTCAAAAATCGTAATTGGTATAAGGAAATATTTAATATTATATAATAAATATATTATTGATTGAATACGTAAGTATATAACAATTATCAATAATAACGCAGATTTTTTAATAATATTTTAAACTTTTTATTTTTAACTTTACACGTTTATTTGTTATTATTTTGTTTTACAATTAATAAAGATATTTAAAATTTTCTAGCTCTAGACATGAAAATATTCTTTTAACAGTTTTATAGTTTAGAACTATATTTTCATTGAGCTTGGCATTGGATCACTGACGTATATTTCTATCATTAGGTTAAAACTTTTATCAAGTGTCTCCAAAACTGCTCGTACTTGATCAGTGAAATCTGCTGAATCAGATGAAGAATCTTTTAAAATTATATCCTTTTCAATATTTCATTGTGCGTTGAGCGGAGAGAAAAATAAGTACAGTCGGAATAAAATCAGAACGGATTGTATGAATTGAAGAGCCTATGCGTGGCACAAGGATTGGAATGGAATGGAGAGGATATATATATTGGAGTGCATGTTTTCGCCATATTGACAATTATAAAGGCGAGCCTAAGGAGGGCATAGACTATCCCCATATTCCATATATTGTTGGCATTGGCTGAGAGGCTCAGCACTCTTATTGGCTACACACTTATCTATATAGGTCCATCTTTCGCCCAATGGCCGGCCGCCTTTCAACATTCCCTTCTACATATCCCTCTCAATATCTTTTATATATCGCCGTCAGGGGAATATCCACCCTCCTATACAATATATCAGATCCACATTGGCTCGGGGACATATTTATATCTCACCGTCCCTATGGAAATATTCCCACTTGTTGGCCTCCAAATATATATGGTCCGAGAATAACAATAGCTCTCAAACAAAAAAAAAAAAGTTATGAGGCATAATAAAAACATTCATCAAGCACTGGCTTTCTAAATTATGCAGATTTTTCTCTATATGAAAATGTAACATAGATGACATCAATTCATATTCCATAGGATATGTTTCTCTTAGTGACAACCCCTTCTAAACAAGAATTGAAATTTAATATAGACTATAGAAACTATGACAATAGAAAATGTTATTTGAAAATTTCATAGTGTTTATAATAATAGGGAAAAAATACAAATAACTACCTTAATATTTCAAACAATTTAAATGTATCATCCGATACTCAATAATTCAAAAGAACTGTACTACTGATTTAACCTAAACAGCTGATTATTTACCACCATGTTTGGGCAGTGTTATCAGCTGGTAAATTTCATTCTGTATATGACCTGCCAGAAAATTCTATTTTGAACGAGTCCACCTTTAAAAAAATCAGATATTCAATATATTTCTTTCATTTTGATGTTATATTATAACATAGCTTGAATGTATTATGGTAGTAAAACATCAAATTATTTTTGATATTATTGTTTGAAATTGTTAGGCACTGAAATTTATCAAAAACTTGAAGGGCATGAAAAAGAAGTTTAAAAGAATGTATTTGTTTTTATCTTAATACACATTGAACACAATCATTTGATACGTTTATACCGTATCGGTTCTTGTAAAGTATGCAAAACCAATATTAAAAATTAAATTCAGACAAATGATTTTCTATACATTTATTTTTGATGAGAGAACCTATAACGGATGGGTATTCATGAGATTGTAGGTTCCAACCACTCCTTTAAATAACCGCCCGATTTTAGTCATTAACGTAACTTGACTTTCAGTTTCGCAAGAAACGTTTAAATTTGATTGATAACGAACAATTAAAGATTGTAGCCACTAGATCATTTACAACCACAAATCGACAGAGAGTCAAATACAAGCTGTGTTGGGTGTATCAGCACTCACAAATGGTTTCTGGTAGTGGAATTTGAGTTTTTCTTTCTTTAGATAAATGTAGGCGTTTGGTTTTTGGAAATTTTGTAACAAACCCCTTTTCTTTGACGTAAATAAATTTAAAATTTCAAAAATAAAGAAAAAAAATATTATTTAAAGAAAAGATAATTTAATATTTCTTACAATAACAAATATATGTACTTATAAACGGTTTATGTATATATATATATATATATATATATATAATAAATTACAACGTGGCGATATTATAAGAGAAAGAGATAACGAACAATAAATGTAAAAACTCCCTCACATTTTGTTTCTCACTTCAGACCCTTGTGGTTATATTAATTAGTGGGATTCCGTTGAAACCCAAATCACAAACGGCGGTGCTATAGGTGAATGTCACATTCAAGTCACACATCCAAGTAATTAGTGTTATAAATTTCCCGGTTATTCTGATATTGATCAGTCTCATATGCATTAATCTAAATACAGATCAGTCATTCCACAACTTAGCAAATTGAATATTCATACTGCCTGGAGTTTAACCCAGAATATATTTTCGTATTAATATACTGTCTAAAATAACAATAATATGAATGATTGGGTACATTAGAAGAGCTTTTGGGTCTAAGTGGGTGTTTACCGAATTTTTAGCAGATTTCCCTTAGCGGAAATCAGCTATTGAGGTCGTACTCATGATGGGATCTTCGACAAATTTCTTCAAATGTCTATCGATCCTACCAAAGAGATGGCGAATATGAGGTGCGTTCAAAATTATATATGTATATATATCTTAATATATATAAATCTCCTGTCACGATGTTTGTCCGCGATGGACTCCTAAACTACTTAACCAATTTTAAATTAAATTGGCACACCGTGAGCAGTCTGGTCCAACTTGAGAGATAGGCTATATTAATTTTCTCTGAGACGAACAGGAGTGGGGGTTATAAGGGAGGCTTGAAATTAAAAGTCGCGATATTTCGTTTTCTATTGGTTTTTTCGCAAATATGCACATAACAAAAGTTGTTTATTTTGTTATTTAGAGTAACTTTTGTCATAAACACTTTCATCGTATTCCGAAGTTTAAATGAGATATACGCTTATGACTATAGCGGGAGTCAACAATATTATTTGGGACAAAAGACCCAACCGAAATAAATAAAACTCGGTATGTGTATTAGCACTAACGCTTTCATTATAAGAAGCCATACCAACATTTCTAGGGACGGGCAGGAGTGGGGGTTTTAAGGGAAGCCAGAAATTAAAAATAGCGATATTTCGTTTCCTATTGCATTTTCGGCAAATATGCACATAACAAAAGTTGTTTATTTTCTTATGTAGAGAAATTTGCTCAACACTTCTTTTCTATATGAACTACCAGGTACCTCAAATGAAAAAATTGATTCAAATCAATATTTTCTCATTAATAATTCAAATCTATGCACAATGCACAGGAAACGGGAAATATGACAATATGCAGGACAGTGAAGTCTTACATAAAAAAATAATTTTATTATTAACAAATCCACAGAAACGACGGGTGTTAACCCTAAACACTGGGACGGGTAAATGTCAAAATATTGTGCAAAGTAAAGCCTTGCCAAAAATATACCACCACCATTCAGCCTCAAATGAGTTCCCGAGCGAAGCCGGGTATCTGAGCTAGTATATATATATATATATATATATATATATATATATCTTTTATATTTGTCTGTTAACGCTCGAGCGGTCGCAATTTTTGATTGATCGTTACCAAACTCGATATTTAAACGTTCTATGCAAAAAGACAGATCAAGTTTGTTAATGGCTGAAATCGGACCAGTAGGAGGGGGGGGGGTTGAAAGGTGTGGTATTTTCGAAAATTCGAAATATCCCCGTTACCGAAAGTCGGATCAAAAAATTGTATAGAACCAATCAATTTACTATAAATATTGTTCTATTCATTTATTCTCTATTTAGAATATTAACCGAGATATTTGTGTTTTTATTAAATGTTGGCGGATAACGAACGAGTGAGTTTCCCGCCAAAAGCTAGTTCTGCCGTTTCCGGAACTATCCGGGTCTGCTTAGTTTACGTAGCCCCTGCGAGACGGACTTTTTATGTAAAGTCTAGACAATTTCCTCGTGTATAATCTCTATAATTTCAGGAAATCCATTATTTCTTCACTCAGGTCTTTCGCTTCCCGTCTTTTTTGGTGATTGGCAGGATGTGCCTCTCCTTGGTCTTTTCTGTCACTCTTCGTCTTAGCAGATTTCCCTCTATTGAGGTTGCGCTCATGACGCCTTTTTCGAAAAACGCCCTCGAATTGCAGGTGTTCATTTACAAGTCAATTAAAAATTTGGCAATTTCCCCTTTGGAAGTTCTTCCCTTCATATTTATTAGTGTTCCTACATTCTTTGTCTTAGTATCCTAAAGAGCTATTTTCTTGCTTACAGTGTTTGGGATTATACATAGTATGCTGTCTTGACAATTCTAAAGTTCTCTTCAATTTCATTCTTTTTTTCATAAGATTTTTAATGTTTTTCGGAAAGTGACGACAACATTTATTTGGGTTTCTGTATGCCAAATGTAACTTTCGTACGGGTTGCATGACAGACGTTTGTTGGTTGGTAGATTTCGTTATGCAAAAGACTAACTGTTACGTACATAATTTTTTATTTTTTTTTATCCCAATTGAAATAATCTTTGAACAAGAGTCCACATTCATAGTCTTTCTCCTCTTGATTTCTAAGGTTCTTTCATTTGGCAACAGTAATATTTACTCACACGTGTCTGTAAATATTACTGTGTGTGTGTTTTTGATGTAGCACTATCAATATAGTTTTGAATTAACCACAATTTAGAAATGTTCTGGGTAGATCGATGGCCAATGGAAGACAATTTTCGTCCTCATGATCTACCTGAACATCTCATTTCCCATGGGGAAAATTCGCTAAATTATGTCCCCTAAATATTGGTTATAAAAAGTCGGTTTTTTTTCTCCTCATAGTAACCCTCTCAGAAGATATTTATTTGAGTACGTTTCATTGCCAAATGGGATATAGAAGTATTTTTAGATACATTTTTACAATATTTACTGTTTAATGAGTTATTACCATATAGTCAAACAATAAAAATAAAATGAAATAATAAATGAAAAAAATTTGAAATAAGTAAGGTAATTAAAAATAAACTTAAAAAATAATAAATGAAAAAACAAATTAAATAAATTTAAACTCAGCCAACGGTTTATCTCTTCTTTAATTTGCGAGACAAATATAAAGAATTATAATTCTCTTTCCTCATAATCAATTTTATATTCTAACGTATTTATAGCAGATTTCCCTTGAGGGAAACCAGCTATTGAGGTCGTACTCATGACGCGATTTTCGAAAAATTTCTTCAAATGTCCATCGATCCTACCCAGGAGATGGCAAAAATGAGGTCCGTTCAAAATTATATATATATATATTTGTCTGTTAACGCTCTAGCGGTCGTAATTTTTGTATGATCGTTAGCAAACTCGATATTTAAACGTTTTATGCAAAAAGACAGATCAAGTTTGTTAATTGCTTAAATCGGACCAGTGGGAGACGGGGTTTAGAGGGGGATTTTCGGAAATTCGAAATATCTCCGTTACCATACGTCGACTCAAAAAATTGTATAGAACCAATGTTATTGCAAATTAAATTTACTATAAATATTGTTTTATACAGTTATTCTGTATCTTGAATATTAACCGATATATTTGCATTTGTATTGTGTGTGTGGTCGGCAGATTCGGCTATGTTCGGGACTTTCCTCCGAGAGCTAGGGCGGCCGTTTCCGTAACTGTTCGTCCCTCGTGAATAGGTTTAGAGATTCCTTACTACTACTGTTGTTATTAGGCAGATTTCTCTATTGTAAAACTTCACGTGGGAAATCTGCTTAGTTTACGCAGCCCCTGCGTGACAGACTTTTGCTACATCCATATATATACTTTTGATGAACTTTAAGAGTTCTTTATTATATTTATTAAATAATATAAGTCAGGTTAGTAATGATTTATTAACTGAGCAAGTGTAGTTGGCTATTTGCGAATTCGATTTATTATTCTGTGAGGAGGTGGGAGGCGGCCTTACAAGAAATATGGAGGAAGGCATCGTAGTGTGGGGGAAGTAAACTAGAAGCATCCCCGTAACGACTAAGCTTAGGCCGCCATCTGCAGGGAAAAACTTTTAATTACCCCTACCTCGCCTTCAACTAACTTGGAACACTTTCTTGCGTGAATTTTTTCAGCCAACTTCCACTCGGGCTTAGAAAGCGGATGTTGGCAAGCCAGAAGTAACCTGCTTCCTAACATTAATTCTTTTTTCTGTCTCACTTAGCGTCTTTCCTACTCTTTCTATTTTAGTCCATATTTTTCGTTTCTTTTTGCCGCATTCGTAATTACTGAAGTAATTAGGCGGCTTCCAAGAAGGAAAACGCCGAAAAGAAATACTTGGTAAACAGAGAGTTTTCCCTTTAAATTTTGATTAATATTTCTTCTGGAATCATTAAAATGTTTAAAGCACCTGTTACCTAAAGAATATAATTTACTCGAATTTATGATGAAATGTAACAACTAATTCCTGTGGTATTCAACAAGGTATGGCCGAGGCCCATTCTTACAAAACATGCTCCTGATTCTTCTTTTTCAAACCTCTGTTCCGGATAACCTGATGAAGGGAGCCTTAGAGCTACCGAAAATTTGCACATTTAAGAGTGGCAAGAAGACAGCTGGAGAAGAAAGCTGGTTTGGAGAAGAAGAAAATACTGCCCTGCGAAGAAGTCTACGAAACCACATGTTGATTCTATTAGACAATTCCTAATCAACAGATTCCACTCTTCCTATTTCTGGCACTGACGTTAGCCGGGATATGTTGACGTGGTCTTTCGATGGAAGGAGGGTTTCAAAAGGTTTTATAAAATCATATCTATTTTTAGCTGGTGGTGAGGGTGATGAATGGTTAATCACAGCCACTCCACATGCGAGTGCATCGGCAGGGTTTAGCCGTGTAGCAAGTCTATAAGATCGGCCTACGCTCTGACGCTCTGAGGATGGGGATTTAGTCCCCGAAAGCGCTCAGCGTTTATAAGAAATAAAATTGTGAGGAGCCATAAAAAAGTTTTGTGATTAACCGTTTTATAAAATCTTCGTGAAATAAACTGAACTGGAATGTTCAAACTTATGTTAAATTAATTTGATCCTTTCATTTTTGACTTGCACTTTTTGAATCCTGTCATTATTTTGATCTTACTAAATCGTATTGCGTTGAGCGAGTACCCACATTTTTGGATTCACTGAAATATTTCAGTTCTATTAAAACAAGCCAAGCATTAGAGGCCTCTTTCGTTTTGTAATTATGAAAGAAGTAATGATGTATACTACAACGATGAGAACTTTAAATGAAACTCACTAATTTTGATGACGTTACTGACCGCATGGGTAAAAAAAAAAAGCGATGTATAACAAGAATACAAGGTAAAATAACCTCTTTGACTAATTTAAAATAGTAGTATTTGTTATTTACTTATTTATAGCGGAACGTTCGATGTGAGACGATATTGCTCATCAAAAAAGAACAGATAGAAATAAAAAAAAGTCCGTCACGCAGGGGCTGCGGTAACTAAGCAGATTTCCCAAGTGCGTCACGTTTTTGCATTTATCTCAAAAATTAAAAGTTCAATGAGAACAATATTTGGTATTTAAGCTTCAAATGAAGTGCTTGATATCATAATAGAATATTGTTAACATGAGATGAGTAGGAGTGGTGGTTTACTAAAGACCGAAAACTAAAAAATGCAAATATCTCAGTTAATAATCAAGATAGCGAAAAAATGTACATTATAACATTTACAGAAAATTAAATTTTCAATAAGAATGGTTCTATACAATATTCCAGCCCGACGTATAATAACGGAAATATTAAGAATTTTCGAAATTCTCCCCCCCCCTAAACCACCCCTCTCCCCCTGGTCTGATTTCAGCCGTTAACGAACTTGATCTGTCTTCTTGTATAAAACGTTTATATATCTGGTTTGGTAACTATAAGACAAAAATTGTGACCGCTAGATCGGTACAGACAAATATATATATACTCGTGTATATATATATATATATATATATATATATATATATATATATATATATATATAGTTTTGAACAGACCTCATTTTCTTCATCTCCTGGGTAGGATGGACATTTGAAGAAAAATTTCGAAAATCGCATCATGAGACGACCTCAATAGCTGATTTCCCCTAAGGGAAATCTGCTAATATGAAAACAGTAGCAGAAAAAATTCAACTAATAATAGAACAGGACAAACTAAAACGCAACAAAAGTGACCAAAAAAAGGAAAACGAAACAATTAATTCTGCAGAACAAAATATATCTTATAAAGAAACGAGATAATTAAAAATTATAATGACTAATGAACTACGAAAACAATTATTTATGTTCAATTGTAAAAACAAATAAATCAAAATTAAAAACAAATAAATTAAAATTAGTATGTACATAAATAAAACGCTTAGATTATTTTTTTAATATCTTGAACATTCACTTTGCCACACACACAAACGTAGTATTTGTTATTGTTTATAAAAAGTGACACTCAGTTTTATTGTGGTATATTGGTTTAAGATAAAGCGAAATAGGGAAACGGTTGAACTATGGATAGAGAAATCATGATGAAGAGAGAAAGGAACCGATGAAGTACAAATGGAAAACAGGATGGAAATCGGGCACTGAAGGATTTTTAGGTGAAACTGACATAGTTTGCTCCGTATGGAAGAAGTGATAGCTGCCATGGAATTTTATAAATATGTATATGAAAATTTTTGAAGACATTTGGATGCATTATTAACGCATATCAAATAATAAATTGGGTCGGAAATGTAAAAATACAGTGAGTAGGCCCATTCTCAGGATGAGGGAAGGCGGCAATAAGACGAGTGCCTTAGAAAAATACAGGATAAAAGGGATGTGACGGTAACATATGTGGTCATAAGAGAGAGAGGCTAGTGTTGAACCCCATATGCATCATATGGTGGAGAGCGATCTACCCATGGCCATCCCCTATGGACGGGCCGATCCCCGTGTATTCATAGAAAATAGCATCCTTGTCCCTACTTTCCATTCTCGTCTCCCATAATACAAAGTTACTTCATTTTTCCTTGGGACTGGAATAACATTACTTACCTTTACATATTTAATATCCGACATCGGACAATGAATTCCCTACAATATTGGCTGTATAAAAATGCCCAATATTATTTCTATCGGACAAGAATTGCCCATGTTCTCGCCTTGATATGAAACTGGTTCATACTTCAGTGGGAGAAGTTGTCATTCCATCAACATTTCCTATGTAATGTAAGAGTGAGCTCTAACCATTAGATCAGTAAGCATCAAATTCTATTTACTACAACTGGATCAGTTAAATTGTAGAGGTACAGGTTAAACCAGAATAAACAAACATCCCATCCCATCATTAATTATAGCTGTCTGCAGACACACGTTATTTACTGATGATACCAAAAATATCAGGAAACATCAGTTTATACAGGAATAATAACATAAAAGCTTAAACCTCCTTATAATTTCTTTCCACAAATCTAACATTTTATTATTATTGAAGTGAAAACTTCTTTAGGCACGTTGTGCACCCCGTAAGGAAGCATTTGAGGGAGAGGAAAAAAAGTATGAAATCGCGACACCGCCACAGCTAGTACTCAACTCAAAGCTAAAGGAGCTTCTTTTCTTCATAACTCCTGAACCAAATTAGCTAGAGTTTTCGTTCGCAGACCATTTTAAAGAGGACAAAACCAGCATCATATCGTTCACAGATACTATATATAAACCATTATTACTTTCATAGATATTTTAATCCGAAGTTTAAATAAATTCGAATATTTAAATAAATAAATTCAAATATTTAAATAAATTAGAATCAAAACTGTTTTTATCCTACTTTAGCTTCCATATACCGATCGTATCACTTTTAGAAATTGGTTTTGATGCTGGCAGTGATGATGGTGCAAGAGTTGTTGAAATTATGGATAGAAATTGATTTTTCTGAGTGTACTTAACTTATTTTGGTAAGGCTTTTTTTTTTTTTATCATTATTATTTTTGTCATTTCATTTTTTCATGTAAAATAGAAAATAACTGTTACTTATTGATAAATAACTAAAAATATTTTTAAAATAAGACTTCGTAAAAAAAATTTCTCAGCAATGCCAAAATTGAGCGATCAAAGCTAAAGGAGTTTTCACTTCTACCGGCAGTCCCCTGACTGCTTATTTTTTTTTTATTTATTAACGTCCACTTTTTACAACTAAGGCTAATCGGGACGGGCTATCTACAGGACACCACTATTTTCTAGCCAGGGTAGGAATAAGGATTTTATTTAATGAATTCCGTCACTAAATAAATTACTATTGCCCTGGCGGGAGTCGAACTCGCCACTCTATCTAACATTTTAGATTTACAAAGCAATAGGTACTTATCGATTATATGGGTGAGACCACCCATTTAAAGGCGCTTCATTACGTAAAATAACACTTCTAGAATTTATTTGAATGACAAAATGTAATTATAAATTAGAGATAGCCTAAAACTGAACGATATCGCAGAGTAGCTACTTAAAGCGGTCATCCCCGGCCGGCGTCTGCCACATGAACTTTGCAAGTGGTGTAATAATGAGTGATCACCAAGTGGTGTTAAATACCAAGTGGAGTTAATAAACGATTACTCATTCTCTGATAACGAAAGAAACAGAATGACAATGATAACCTAGTCATCTATGAACAGCCTAAAGCGATAGCAATTACAGCAAATAGCGATACGCAGTTTTGAATAAGTAAATATTTTATTTGCTAATAATGA
Source organism: Riptortus pedestris (assembly GCA_019009955.1). NCBI lineage: Eukaryota > Metazoa > Arthropoda > Insecta > Hemiptera > Alydidae > Riptortus > Riptortus pedestris. The sequence continues at coordinate 37,207,091 of CM032230.1, forward strand.
GTGGAAACCCATTTTGTCATTTATAATTTCTACAAGTGTTATTTTAAATAATAAAGTGATTTTCTTAATAATCACTCTATAATCGCCTTTAAATGGGTGGCCTCCCGATTATCGATAAGTAGCAAGTAATATTTCAGTTAAGAACAGCAATTGATATCAGATTAAAAACATAACATACTCAATTCTACAAGTAAATACAAAATATGTCATTTGAAAATATTATCTTTAATTTTTATATTGCATTTCATAGAAATCAATGAGGCATACATATTTTCATCTATTTCCAAAGAAAATAAAGGTAGTGATTTTTTCATAGCCCACAAAAATAAATTAAAAATTAAATACACAAGTTTCATTTACATTCATTTTTTTTTCAAGATTCAAATTATACATCTTAAACATTTTGATAATAATGAAGATCTATTTGAAATTATTTTGGAAGTGAAAGGGTTATTTATATTTACATTAAAGCTACCATATTTACCATGAGCTGAACTCCATCGGTAATAGTAAATCTTGTATACAAATAATGTATAGTGTTCTATTCTCACCATAAATTGGAAGACCTTCCTAAGCCCTGATAACACGCGTCTAGTGCATAAATTGAATTAAAAAGTTACAAAAAGGGAACAGAAGGTTATATGGCAACATCAGTCCGATCCTTAGGTTATATGACTGGTTTCTTAGGAGATGATGCGTTAAAACATTTTTAACACAAAATCTTTTCTATAATCTTACTCTAAAACTTCACCAAGCAAAGCTATAATAAATAAATAATGATATAAATCACATTAGCAGTTAACAAATAGAATGAATTAAACGCTTCAAAATAATAACATAATTATCTGGGAATTTGGACTCTAACCGTCACATGGTGTTTTCTTCCAACGTTTGTTTCGCTCCATCTGAGGTAACTCAACAGAGAATCTCAAGTAAGAAAAAACGCCTCGTTCCTTCACTATTCTTAGTTCACTATTATTCGTTCTTGTTAGAATAGTGAAGGAACGAGGCGTTTTTTCTTACTTGAGATAATAATTCCTTCACCATCCAGCACCTCAAAAATGGATCAACAGAGAATATTCGACGGAATTGAGAATATATCGATATTCTTGACATGAACCTTGGAAGTTTACGATGCCATCCATTTTAATTACGACAAGACATTTTCTAACAGAAGATCATTTAAATGGATAAACTCTTGACAAACCGTCAGGGGACGTTAAAAGGACGAATATAGCGTATAGAAAAATGACTGAGGTCCCTGTTTTCCTACCATCTCAGATCCACTTGATATTACAAAATTAAAAAAAACAAAACAACAACAGCAATACACTCAGTGTTCGTGAGACCAGCGGAGTGAGGGAAAGTCGGAAAGATTGTTTGACAACTGGAACTAATTCAATTGAAATCCGAAACGCTTCACCTCTGCTAGGATTCAAACTCAGGAAATTCGGTCAAATGAACGAGCGTGGCTAAAAGCATATCACTCTTCTTCTAGACCGAAAGGAAAAAATGACTACACCTCTGCGGATATGCTCTTTTACTTATAAATCGAAAATATAGCAGGCATTGAACGCTCATGAGATTTGGTGACAAGGTGATTGGCAAATCGAATGTGCATTATTCAAACATTTTAGCTATTAAAGCACTCAACATGTTAAACTTCATTGGCTACCCTGTAGTCCACCACTGTCAATTAGTCTAGAGTGCCCGTACACTCGATTGGGAGTTTATTTTCTAATAAATATAACTATTATTCAGAATATTTTGTTTGCATTTTATATATGTATGTATAATATGCTTGTATTTATTCTCATTTCCTTTTCATATCATTCAAACGAGGTTAAGAATTAGCTATTCACGACTGACTCACACTTCCTTACTTACTGGAGAAGAGGAACCCTACTGCCAACACTGTAACTGTAGACTTATTATAAAACATATACTGACTGACTGTTATCTAAGGTCTCACATAGACCTAGCATACACTTTGGCTGAAATATTACATGACCGCAGCCAGTATATAGACCGCGTATAGACTTGAAACATAACAACATTTTCAAAAATTATAATGTAGGACAATACTGAAAATATTTCCAGAAATGAGCTCAATTTCGTAAATATACTAAAGTGGTTATATAAATTTAACTGAGTCGTCGCTAAATCGCCCCCGTCGCGAAATGCGATTATTCTAAGAATGAATAAAATCAAATATCATTTACCTGCCATCCTAAGATTAAAATCCAATTAAATTATTTTATTATGTTTCTCTAGGGGCAATTGTCTTTCTATTTAATCACTAAACGGTCTAGATACATAACACCTAAGGAGTTACAACAAAGTTACCCCTACCCCACTAGATAGGCATTAATACCATATTTCATTTCAGAATAGTACATCGTCAAGGTACTAAAATATAAGTCTTAGTGGTTCTGATATTCATTTGCGTGGTTTATAGCATTCAGTAGTACACTAAGTTGTTGACACTTAAAGCAGGAAGCTATTTCCGACCCAGTATCCCATTGATGGCTTGGAGAAACACCCAAGAGCCTCTAAGGCATTCGGAATCATTAGAGCAGCTGTAAACATAAGCGATGATCAATTTTCCGACTCATTTTACTCATTGCCCTCGGAGAGATTGGCTATTCGGGCTGTCTGTTGATATTGATAGCTTTATTCTCGCGTCCAATGACGGGAGGTGATTGGGTAAATGAGGCATGTTAAGGGAGAAGGTAAACTAGCCGAGAATTGAAGGGGTTGTTCCGAACCGTTATTATCCGGCGAGTAGTAAGTTTGGGGGTTGGTCTAGGGCACTCCCGGGCACTGCTATAAACCCCAGCTTCAGCTGTTCCCTCTCTAATAACTGTATTCATGTTCCTACTATTTCAGGTCCCTTATCTGCAGTAAGGCTCCAACTTAATTTTATTGCTCATAGTTACAGTTACATTGCACACAAAGTAACTTTATTATGATGAATTCCGAATACACCGTGTTTGTTAGTTTAGCCCTAAAAATCCTTGAACATGATTGCCATTAAAATTGAGGGTAAAACACCGTGCGTTTTGCTAATTTATTAGAGACTATCAAAAAATTAGACATTGCCAAAGAAATAAATACAAGAAAACAATTTAGAAGTCACCATAAATTAACTTAGCAATATTTATTCAACTGAAGATCTCATTCCAGTTCATAAACTCTACGGAAATGTTCATCTTTTGATATTCTAGAGAGAATAACACTCAAATTCAAAATTGTGGGACATTCATCACTTATGTCGCTTCAAAATAGTAAATCTCAGAAATCCCAGCCTTATCATTATTTAAAGAAATGCCACATATTTTACTAAAAGTATCGTAATAATATTTAAAAACGGTGGAAGCAACAATAAAATGAAGGTTTAAATCCATAGTACTATAATTTCAAAGCTCCAATATCAGGTCTAATCCACATAAGAATGAAGTTTTAAATAATAATATTCTTATTTAAATAAAATAATATTTTGCTATGTGGAGAACACGCAGCAATACCTCAGAAAATGGCCTTAACCCTTTAAGATAAAACATTTTTTTTTTTTTTTAATCATTTCCCCCTGATTTACGAATAGTGAAACTTGTTTTCTAATAACAAGTTCATAGAAATTTTATACATATTGAATTTTGTTATTTTCCTTGAAGGCTTCAATCAAGAAATTTGAAGAATACCCTACGGATCAATAAATAGTTGCTATAGTACCATCAGTTATTCATCTGTCAAGGCAAATGAAACTATGTCTGGGCATTAAAACAACATTTGAAAAATAGCACAAAATATGATAGGATAAAAAAAAATTGTCTTGAATCACAGTTTACTTTATACAAAACACCTTTTTTAGCTGAAAAAGGTTACGGTGTCATTTTCCTCATTCTCAATGGAAAAAGAAAAGAAAAATTATGTCTGATATAGCAATCACTACTTAAATGCAACAATGCAAACTACAACAAAAACACAACTGTTATACAAAGTTTTGAGAAAATTTAAAACCACTTTGGGTTTTCTTAATTATATGCTTTTTTCTGATGTAATGTTCACAAGAAATGAGTTTTACAGAGCCAGACAGTTATTGCAATAAGTTATGAATTGAATAATATATGAAAGGAAATGTTATATTCCAGATTAGCATGTATTCATGAAAAATGTCATATCTCTACCTTTTTTTTAAATGCGCATGCTGTTAAAATAAATGAGAAATTCAGGCACTAAAACTGCACTGAATAAAATAAAAGAGTACAATCTGTTACTCATGGCATGGTTTTAAAAATGTTTTCAAACAAAAGAAACTTTCTAATAAGCCATAAAAACACAATTTTTCTCCGGGTAGAGCTATAAAAACTTTCCTTTCTTTTTTTTTTTCTTTATTCACTATAATAATGTACGTTACAAATCTCCAAAATAATTAAATAAAATGTGTTGCTTTTCCATAAGAAAGGCTCTCACCCCCCCCCCCCCGCATAATTATAATAGTCAAACTCACTTCGATGTTCATGGAGTTTGGGTAAATTTATTTTGTTCATTGTGTATTAGTTTGATTATTCCTGTTGGATGCTCAGCCAATTGTATTATGTATGCGTACATAATTGCTATATGTCGTTAATTTAAACATTCATCTTAGACAGGTTTGATTACATCTTGTTAATGCGAACAAACAAAACATGAAGTTGATCGAAAACATCACAGAGTTCCATCTTGTCTTCAAACAAAAGTAACTTCCCAAACTAAGCCAAGAATTTGTCTTCGGAATTCACAAACAAAAGGAGAGACAAGGGTAGCATCTGCGCCTCCAAGTAATTTTAGTATTTCAATATTCAGTAAGGCGAATACTTATAAACAAAATTTATAATGGCCGAACTGAAGTATTGTATTTCTAAATTGCTACAAATTATTTTGGAATAGAGAACTGTGCTCAAAATATTTATTTTTAAAATGATATTGTAAATTCTTAAATATTGGGAAAATGAATAAATCCTCATAAGGTTTCAATAAATTTAATTCCTTTCACGGAATATTTATTTATTCTTACACCGCATTATTTATATATCGCATTTAGCGACATATTAGAATGTTTAATTGCTCTTATAAACACTTTCAGTGTACTGATTCCGTTATGACTGCTATAATCGGTCATATAATAGTAGTCCCTTGACAATATTAATAACTTTTTTCTTTTACTCACACACACACACAAACATACGAGAGAGAAACATGTGGGATTGTTCATCTCATTAAGGTGTGAGCACCACCTAAAATTTAAATATCTGAAGGGTCATGCACCAATGTATATATATATATCAATTTTAGCGGGCCCAATCTTCTTCATCTCCTAGGTAGGATTGATTAAAATTTGAAGAATCGTCCGAAAATCGCGTCCAGAGTACAACCTCCATAGATTTGTTTTAAATGAAATTTCCATTACATTCCATAATGTCTATAATAAATATCAAATACCTGTTATTATATCTTAGGTAATATTTATACGAAGATACAAACACACAAAAGATGTTTGGAAGTCCTCGTGAAAGGTTAAACAACAACAAGAGCTTCATCAATCTCAACAAAAAAAAGTAACGGTATATTGATATTTTATTAAATTAAGATGGATTTTATAGTATAATTTAAAGATAATTATTAACGGTTCGGAGCTGCGGAACTTATTTATATCAAAGATGTTAAAATTATGTTGCCTTAAAACTTAATGTTGGAAATTTATTAATGAATTCATTGCAAGCCTATTTATCAGAGTATAATTAGCTTGTTGCTTGAAAATGGAAATTAATTTATTTATAAAAATATAAAAATTCAATGCTTTATTTAGCTCCGTATTTAAGAGATTCCGTGCTTGAATTATTTTGTTGGTGGCCACCGTTTGTCTTAACGAAAGGTAGAATGATGTAATGAACATGTTCGGTATTATTTATTTAAATTAAAAATTAGTTGCTTACATTTACCAGTATTTTTAGTCGACTTATTAAAAATAAAGTACTACCTTTTACGAACATAAAATAAATGAAACCCAAATCCATTAGACGGAATACATGCTTTAAATGATTCTGGTTTTACAAAATCAACAAGATAAACCAGTAGAAAGCTTATAAACATTTAAATGTAATTGACTAAAATGTTCATTTTGAATAATGTATTTGCTAAAAGCCGTGATTCACAAAAAAAAGGTAGAAAAAAGAATAAAAAAGCTTTAAATATTGTGTTTGACGAATGGGCTCGACCTTATGTTAGCGCGGTTTGACTACATCAAATATAATTCTTCCATTAGCAGTCTGAAAGGGAGACTCGATTTGGTTTAAAGTAAAGGTTGATGCATTTTGTATTTTTTTTTTCTATTATAATATTACAAGAAAATAACTTTACTTTATTCCTGTGCTGGATGGGAAAAGTTAACCTAAAAAACATGTTTAGTATTTAAGTTTGTGATTTAAATGTATGTCCCTCCCAGGAAAAGATAAAATATATCCCATGAGAATAGTTGTATCTAGAATAAAGTACAAACTTATGAATCTGTTACTCATTTTGTTCTTCAACTAAATAAATCCAGTGCTCAAACTTGCTTCAACTTTAATTTTTTCGCTACATTATTAGCAGATTTCCTTTAAGGAAAATCTGCTATTGAGGTCGTACTCATGACGCGATTTTCGAAAAATGTCTTCCATTGTCAATCGATCCTACCCAGGAGATGACGAAAATAAGATGTGTTCAAAACTATAAATATTTGTCTTGTTAACAATTTTGTGGTCGCAATTTTTGTTTAATCGTTACCAAACTTGTTATGTATTTAATCTTTTTATGTAAGATCAAGTTCGTTAATGGGTGAAATCGGACCAGTGGAAGGGGGGAGGGGGGTTAGAGGGGGAAATTTCGAAAATTCAAAATATGTACGTTACTGTAAATCGAATCGAAAAACTGTACGGAACAAATCTTATTATAAATGTAATTCTCAATATATTTTGTTATGTACGTTTTTGCTCTATCTTGATTATTAACCGAGGTATTTGCATTTTATAGTTTTTTTTCTTGGTTAAAACCCCAACCATGTGATGTTAACAATAAGCTGCTATATTATGAAACACATTGTTTGAAGCCTAAATACCAAATATTGTTCTCATTGATCTTCTAAGTTTTGAGGTAAATACAAATACGTGGCGCACGTGGGAAATCTGCTTAGTTAACGCAACCCCTGCGTGATGGACTTTTATTTTTTATAATTCTATTAAATACAGATATTGATTCTGAACATTGAGATTGTTATTTATTAACGTTCGTATTATATTATTGTGGCTACTTGGGGATGATGGGTGTTTACTTACAGATTGGCATGATTTTCTAGCCACAGTGGAACTCTGGATGTATTTACTGAGTTCGACACAAAACAAATTTCTATTCCCCATATGGGAATAGAGCCCACGACTCTACCAAGTTTACCGAGACTAAAGCATTTACTTGAACTCAAATTGAGAGTTTGGTACAAGAACTAATCAATGACATGATAGCTTTGCTGTGTCGCAATGATACTAATTGATGTCCTTGGTTTTTCCCAATATTCTTCACCACTTGATAAAATAAGCAACGTGACCTGCCAACACGAGCCGTCCGTGACTTCCACGACAATGCTGGACTCCAAAATGCATCCTGTAATCCCGAACCGCCCAAGAACCCCCAATTGATGTAACGTCAGGAGAATTTTCTCATCAGGTTTCAAATCTTTTTTGAGACCATTTCCTCCTGTTGTTTGTTGCCACGGTCAAGTCAAAAGTTTTAATTTTTTAAGAAGAATAAATGCAACTGAATTTTACCCCTGAAAACGTTCTCTCTCTCTCTCTCTCGAGAGAGAGAGAGAGAGGGGGGGAGAGAGGGGTGTGTGTGTGTGTGAGGGAGGGAGGGAGGGAGAGAGAGAGAGAGAGAGAGAGAGAGAGAGAGAGAGAGAGAGAGAGAGAGAAAGAGAGAGAGAGAGAGAGAGAGAGAGTTCATTTAGGCTTGTAGAAGAATTGTATTATTTTATTGTATTAAGCATTGCTTCAATGTCTTAATGTAATGGCTCGCGATTTTGAAGATAAATATTACCTAGACTTAAAAGTATTTGTGAAATTGTTAACTCAAAGCCTACACCAATCGGACATTTTTTCGTATATTCAAATGCATGAAAATAACTTGGCTAAACGAATGAAGCAAATCGGAAATGTATGAAACATTTCATAAGACAGAAGTGTATATTTTATTAAAACAGAAAGTCAAAAATATCCGCGATGAAAAGAAAATAGGAAACACCTTTGCAATTTAATGAAAATCTCTGAAACAAATGTGAGCTGTGCAATGATTATAATTCATATTTACTTCTGTCTAAACATAAGCAGTGAAAGTTGTTCATTTTAAAAACTACCAAACGCAATAAGAGCACGCTGTAAAATTAAATGATGAATGTGTTATTCCCAGTAACACATTATCGTAGCAATGTTTCTTCAGAATTTTTTCATTAAGTCTATCATAACATTTTATGAGTATCGCTGGAACTAGGAGATACGTTTCAGAGGAAACATACAACGAGATGATAATAGTTACGCTATGCCGTATTATTTTTCATTTCCAGACTTCAGCGCAATAACTGTAATTTTCTTTTTTTAATACAGAATACAAACAGCTCAGAGTCATTATTCTTTCATATTACTCCAAACTTGCTAAATGACTAGGTTTATAATTAGTTTAACGTTCCTTGTTATAATTTCACATTGTATGACTCGCAAATTGCTTGGAATCTCTTAAATTTTATCGAGGTTTCAATAAATTTCTAAATCTAGACAACCATAATCAACTAAATTACGAGTAACGGTATCATAAACGAATTAACTTGAAATAAGGCCCCTAGGTATGATTAGAGTAGATTGGGAAGACAGAACAGAGGTTACAATTTTATATATATAAAATTGTAACCTCTGCCTGTAAATTGATTTTTTCTCGAAATGTCACTCAACTTTTTCGTTTCACATGTCATAGTCACTATATCTACTATTTGTTTCTTTGATGTTTATTTTTTTACCTTTTCACGCATAAACAGCTGAACCGAATTTTATAAAACTTGGTATGTATATTACTACTAACCTAACTTAGACTTTAGATTATTTTAATATTCTCTGAGACAAACAAATGTGGGGGTTATAAAGGTGGCCTGAAATTAAAAATAGTGATATTTCGTTTTCTATTGGTTTTTCGGCAAATATGCACATCGCAAAAGTTGTTTATTTTGTTATTTAGAGTAACTTTTGTTATATACACTTTTTTCGTATACCGAATTATAAACGAGATATACACTAAAAACTAAAGTGGGAGCCAACAATTTTATTAGGCACTAACGATTGAACCAAACTTAACAAAACTTGGTATGTGAATTAGCATTAATTCTTCCATGGTCATATGCTATATTCAAATTGTTAGGTTCAAACGGGAAAGGGGGTTTAAGACATGCCTGAAATAAAAATTCGCGATATTTCATTTCCTATTTGTTTTAATACAAACGTACATATGATAAAAGTTCTTTACTTTGTTATTAAGAGTAACTTTTGCTTTAGAGATTCTGTCGTATAACAATGTATGAAGCAAGTAATTTGCGTAGAAATATTGATACGCTCAATAATTCTTTTGAATACGAACTACCAGGTACCTCACCTGGATAAATTAATTCATATATATGTTAATATTTTATCCTTATTAACGCCAGTAACAGATTGCACCAAGTAAAGCAAACAGCCACCGCACCTCTCCCAAACATTAATTATCTTTTCCCAAACATTAATTCATGAGAAACGCCCGTTTGCTGATTAAAGTGTATATGAATTTTTATTCATACTTGGTTTACTTTCTATGATTATGAACTATATGGTCCATTACGTTATATAAAAAAACAAAAAAACTACATGCACAGGAGACAGGAAATGTGAAAATATTGTGGACAGTGAAGTCTTTCATAACACATTATTTTTATTATTTTCAAATCCACAACAACGACGGGGGGGGGGGGGGTCAAACCCTAATCACTGAGGCGGGGGAATGTCAAAATATTATGCTACGTAAAGGCTTGCCAAAAAAATACCATCATCATTCAGCCTCAAATGAATTCCCGGGCGAAGCCGGGTAACATAGCTAGACTCTTATAAATCCCTAATAAACAATAAATTGTATTGGAATATTTGCCAAGTTATATCATGTTTCATACTGTTAAAAAAATCTGTAGTATTCATCAAATGCCTTACTCACATTAAATTAAATATACAAAATGTTAAGCTGTGCTTCATTTAAAATTTTTACAATTGAATACTGCATCTCCGTTCCAAGGCATGTAATCAAAAGATTTCATAAGAATAATTTTAAAATATTTATATTACGAACAAAAATGTTCCACACTTATCTTTAGTATGTCGAATAGCTTCGAAGAAAATTATAATTTTCTATTTTCGCCCCCTCTCCATCCCTCACTAGATTTTATTCAAAATGAAAGAGTTAGATGTTAAATTACGACATTGTCAACATTCTAAGACTCGTCGTCCTTGTGTTATGCGAGGATACGTACATACGTCGCTCCGATATTAATCGAAAAGGAGTTCGGAGAGGGTCAAAACAGATATTCCATTGAAAACTGAAAATAATTTATTAACTTTAAAAAAATCAAATTTTAATTATGGTTTAAAACATAGTATTTTACTATCTTTAAATATGGATAAATATCAAACCCGCTCTAGCTATTTAGCAGCTAGTAAAGTCTTTAATTGAAGAAGTTGGACGGGTATAGAAAATCCAATCAATATTATCCTTCCTAATTAAGTGATGGAATACATTAATATACAAACTGCTATCACACTGCTAGTCAATATCAAATATTTTGTCAGCCATTATTAATTTTATTCAACTACAGAATATTCATTTTAGACTATAACATCAATGGAAAAGTTTAACATTCCTTTTCCATTGCCATTATTGTTCTGTTTCATGTTCAGGTTAAAAATAGAATCACGATGTGAGTGAGACTAAAACACATATGCACCCACGTACACTTTTCAAAAGTCGAAAGGTTTAAATATTTCTCTTAAAGTTTGAAATAAATTTTTCTCAATGTTGATGTTCAATCGTGTCCATGCGTTCCTAGTCCATTGACTTTGAAATTGTCCCAGACTCCAGACTATGGTACAAAGGCTCCTGGCCCTGGCGAAATCTATTGACATTCATTCTACACCAAACGCCCTTCTGAGTCAACGTTATTAAAGGAAACGCTTGACTCAATTTCACTTTATTCAGCGATTGCAAACATTATGATCGGCTTGCAATACTTTTCTACTGCATACTTAAGTTGGGAATATCACATTTTTTCTGCATATATTTGAGTTCTTCCTACCATACGTTTTCACTAAATTCATTAAACTTTGTCTATCATATTATTCCATTGTATACTTCAGTTCTGCCTACGATACTATTTAACTCTGTACCTAAATTCTTCTTATCAAATTTTTCCAGTTTATGTTTTAGTTCTGCCTACATTACTGGTCCACTGGAAAATTAACTTCTTCCTATTATTCCCTTCCAGTGGCTATTTAACTTCTGCTTACAGTACTTTTCGAGTGCACACTTAAGTTCTTCCTATCATACATTTCCAGTGCATACTAAAATTCTTCCAATTATACTTTTCCATTTCATACTTTGGTTCTGCCAAACTCACTCTATCATCCTTTTCCACAAAATATTTATGTTCTGCCTTTCACATTTATACAGTGCTTAGTTGAGTACTGTATCATACATTTCCAGTTCTGTCTATCATATTTTTCCACAAAATATTTACGTTCAGCTTATCATACTTGTCCAGCAAATAGTTGAGTTCTGTCTATCACGCTATTCCAAAAAATATTTACGTTCTGCCTATCATATTTATCCAGTGAATAGTTGAGTACTGCCTATAATACTTTTCCAGTGCGTATATAAGTTCTGTCTATCATATTTTTCCACAAAATATTTACGTTCAGCTTATCATACTTGTCCAGCAAATAGTTGAGTTCTGTCTATCATATTTATCCAGCAAATAGTTGAGTTCTGCCTATCATATTTATCCAGTGAATAGTTGAGTACTGCCTATAATACTTTTTCAGTGCGTATATAAGTTCTGTCTATCATACTTTTCCAAGAAATATTTACGTTCAGCCTATCACATTTATCAAGTGAATAGTTGAGTTCTATCATATTTTTCCAGTGCATACATAAGTTCTGCCTACCATACTTTTCCAGTACATACTAAGTTTTGCCGAGCGTACCCTCCCATTGGGTATTTAAGTAGCTCTTCCTCATTTTGTCCATGGACAACAAGTCATTTAATGGTTGAAGATTTACTCATGACCTAGACCTGCAGATATCCGTAGTTCTCTTGCTGAGTCAGCTTCTGGATATCAAAATTAATGTTGGGTTGGCTCAGATCATATATCGGAGTAAACGTTTCCATCATATAATTATCGTTTCAGTCATATGACTATAAATAACTTTATAAGTAACTATAATTATAAGTAAACGTATGCAATGATAACACGATCTCATTTTCTTGAGACTAAATTCGGGCTAATCTTACTTTTTTGTGTAGTGATTTATCTCGACCGAAATAAATCTGATTAATTATGAAAAGAAGATAAAATATTTTTCAAGATCTAATCAATGTATTTCTCAGTTGACATTCTCAATGATAAGCGAGACTCCTTCCCTCAAAAGCAACGTCTTTCCTTTATCAAGTCTGATTTCACAATTTATGTTCGACTTAAAATATTTCAAAGCACAGCGATTTCTGGATCTACTTAATTCTCTTCTTTTTTTTCAGCGCTCTCAAATAAATCAGACTCCATTTCCAGCTCATCGTTCTAATCAGGAATATTTGTTTTTGCCATCTCAAAAGGAAGGGATAGATTGGGGATAAAGTGGCAATTATTACCGTTGAACGAGCAATGTTGTCGTCACAAAGGGGGAGAGGAAGAGAGAGAGGAGGGGGAGAGAGTGAGAGGGGGTGGGGAAGGTCCTAAGAGCCCAATCCAACGTTTTCAGACCTAAACAAATAGGAAAGACTCCTTTCCGTCCAGGACACCAGTCGGCTCCTTTATACACTCTGCAACGACTCATCTCTCTCTCTCTCTCTCTCTCTCTCTCTCTCTCTCTCTCTCTCTCTCTCTCTCTCTCTCTCTCTCTCTCTCTCTCTCTCTCTCTCTCTCTCTCTCTCTCTCTCTCTCTCTCTCTCTCTCTCTCTCTCTCTCTCTCTCTCTCTCTCTCTCTCTCTCTCTCTCTCTCCCTCTCTCCCTCTCTCTCTTCCTCCCTCCCTCCCTCACACACACACACACCCCTCTCTCCCTCCTTATCTCTCACACCCTCTCTATCTCTCTCTTCAAACCACCCTACAACTATAGACTCTACATACTACAGCTAGAAAAGGGCTCAAAATCAACCTATCTTCTCGGCTATTATTTTAGCATGTTTCCCTCGAGGGAAATCATGTCCTCCAATTCTACTTTGGGAAAATGAGATTCTTTCAAAATTCTGTGTGTTTTTGTTGTTCTTTCTATAGGTTTCAGGGCGAAAACTATTATCATCGCTCGGTAATATCTATAGCTCTCGTTTTGGATAAGTACCTGAATTTTGTAAATAATTTGTTAATATTGTTATATATATACCTACATCTTAATTTTGATTTATTTACTATCTGGCGGTTCTTACATCTATTCTTAGTTAATCTAATGTTATTAACAATGGAAGGAACATTTTTTTTACAAATTTAAATATACATTTTTCATCCTTTTTCAATAATTTTTTAAAATTTAATTATATGTTTTTTCAGAACTTTTTTTTTAATCCAGATACATACATAAACTTCAAACAACACAACTATTTACAATTACTTATATACATCATATTTTATGTCGTATAGTAGACTTAAATATATTTATACAAATTTGTAATCTTTTTAAATTTTATTATTTACCTAGCTCTTTGCGGCCATCCCCAAGGGTAACTGCTATATTATAGGAAAAATTGCAATCTTTTCAAATATTTGTATACGCATGGCATTCCATAAATATATGGCAGATAGCTAAAATTATATTACGCATCCCACATATTAGGGATTGATCTTTTTTCATAACTTAGCAATGCGTAAAACTTCTGTGGCCTATTCGGAGACTACCTAGTACGACTTCATCTCTTCTGTTGTCTCAAGTCGAATACTTCCATGGACGTATGGATGTTTTAATAGTTTTTAGTTTATTGTTCTGGGCTTTGTTCCACATTTGTTGCCATTTTTTATCAATATCTTATTTGAGTGGTTGGTAGAGTTCTGCAGATGTAATTGTTGTTGGGGTGATGGAGTCGAGTTGGTGGGCTTCACTGGCTGCTAAAAGTGCTTTTTCATTTCCATCTATTCCCACGTGGCTTGGAATCAATATGAAATAGTCTTTTTAACTCTCGGAGCATTTATATATGATTATATATTTTTTATACTATTGGATTGCTTATACATATGTCTTTAATATTCAATAGAGTACTCTAATTTGTTCTAATTTCTGGGCTCTTGAAATCATCTCATTATTCCTGGGTATTCTTCTCCTCTGAGCCCACCTGGAATTCCACACCAGATCTACAACTCCCACATGTCTTTGCACTGAATTCAAAGTGTCAGGACCTTTTTTCATTCCGAAGACACTTGAACAACCTAGTCATTACAGCAGTTTTGCAACTCTCATGCAGTTACATAATTCCTGGCTTTCATTAATTCTAGCAGTTCCAGGCTCAGACCTTCCAGGAACTGATAGATTGATTTTATTAATGCAACAATCACAGCTTATGACATCTTTACACTAAATGCCCGACTTTAATGCTTCGGTAACTAAAATGCTCTTATGTCAACTTCATAAACTTGAGGAGGATCTTTCAACACATGATCACTTTCCTGAACTTAATGATAATAATTTGGTATTTTTTTTATATTTATGATTTTAAATGCATTCATTTAGTTTATCACTCCGATTGTTTTGTATAAGTTTGTATTTTTCTGTTGCATTGTTCAAGAGATTTAAAATATATAGAGTGGAAAAGTTTTATTGTCGTTAAACTAGATTTTTAAAAGTTTTGTATAAACTAAAATTCAATTAAGTTGACTGACGAAATCGGGAAGGGTTAAGAATTTAAACAGATTACACAGTCAACAAGTCCTTTAATTATGTGTCACATTGAGAAATGTTACAACAGCCATTTTTCTCTAAACTATAATATTTTCAAAAATATTAGTTTAGCACATTTTGCCTTCCAATTAACTTTGCCAAATTAATAGTCATCAACAAATAAGAAAACATTAAAGCACGTTTGTCAAGATGTAGAATTAAAAAATAAAAAATTCTATAACATTGTGATATATTAATATCGCATATAGTTTCGAAGCGATCTCATTTTCGGCATCTCCTAGATTGAATCTGTCCATCGATTCAATCTAGGAGATGCTGAATACAAAATACATTTTTTGAATATCTCGAGTCCAACCTCAATTTTCCTAAAAGAAAATCTTCTTTGCTTCGGACGACATGTATCTAACTTGAACGTTATGCTTCTCCTCTATGGTCGCTTAAAGTTTTTCCTGACGTCTGGGGTTTTCAACCATCCATAAATATTTGAGGTAGCCATTGGTGACTTTCCTGGGGAGTTGGAGCAATCGGTCGTGTCAACAGGTCATCGAATAACAAAAGCAAATATTTTAAAAGAAGGCAATAAGAGAAAGAAATCAGAACGGAAATCGGGAGATATCTTTGTATGGGACAGCCTTATTCAGTAATAGGAGGGAGAGTATGGTTTGGGGTTATTGGATTGGGTGGACTTGGGTTGCCCCGAGGGACTGGCTTGGGACAAATAGTATTGCCCATATCCAGCTGAGGGTTCCTGCCTAGTCCGCCATTTTCCCATCCGTTTTTAAATGCATAAAACGCTCCAACTTAATTCGGGGGGGAAAAAGTTAAAGCAAATATTTCAATTCCATTTTACAATTATTCTGACTCATTATTAATTACAGTACTAGGTATAGTAAATAGTTCTCAATAAAATTAATATGTTATATTCTGATATATTTCAGAAATTGTTATTCTTTCCGGTGTGAAACGGGCTGACCCGTTTGTTTACATTTCTAGCCTAACGCTTCCGTTACTAGCAGGTTATTGAAATTGGATGAAACATTTGTTATTTCCGTTAGTAGTTATTCACGGTGCTGTTGTGTCACCAGTATGTAGATTTATCTATTACTAAACTTCACAAGGGAAATCTGCTTCGTTTACGCAGCCCCTGCGTGACGGACTTTTTTGATTTCTGCGAGATTCGTAAACATGAACAGATGGAACACCGAAACTAGTTAAATTCGATTCAGGGAGAGTCAAAACGGACATTTCTGTGTAAATATGAAAACCAAGCTATCACAATACTTCATATTCTTCCTCCAAGGAAATAATGACTTAATATTCTTTTAAAAATATAGGCATGAAATTTTATAACTTTTTAAAAAAAAAAAAACATTTGAACAACAGGACTCCATTTTATTGGAAAGAACTTTCAAAAAATGTCATTTGAATAAAGTGAATTTTATTGCTATAATTAGCCATAGCGTTTTGATCAATTCGAATTAAAAAGTTGACACATAAGCTTAACTATGTGCATCAGTTTGTTCATTAAAGACAAATGTCACATCGATGGCCGACCGAGCCGAACGTTGTCAAATAAAATAACTATTGTTGTCATATCTGTCGGTGAAGACCGTCGTCACTGGCTGATGGTCGAGTACAGTTGGCATTGTGCTTTCGATGCAAACGCACCATCTTCAAGCCATCTAGAGTTGTCACAATATCATCTATGAATACTAGCGGTTCCAACCCTTTATTTAAAATAACTATATACATTATTTATATTTCCTCTATCCTAAACCTAGAGGCTCTGAATAATAAATAATTTAATTTTAATCAAACTGAGACAGTTCTTTAATAATAAAAATTAACAACCAGTACTAAATTACATATAAGTAAATTAACAATAATTAAATTTCAATCAATTTGAGACAATGAACCTTTAATATTATTCAGACGGAAATATATAAACGTATTTTCAACACATGAATAATTCAAGCCCTTACCTGTTTTGTAATGGAGGTGAGTGCTCAGTAATTCGGGAGTCGTTCTGGATTAAAGCAATGTCCTGAATCGAGCAATTATACTCTGAAACGAACGACGAATGCTGTGTTTAAGTTTTACGAGTCGGAAAACTAATCCATTAGACAGAAGGGATGAATTAATTTGTGAGAATTTAAAGCGTTGCCTGAAACTCTAGGCCGGGTCCGCTCCCTTTGTAGGCTGGTCCTCCGCTAAAGCAATATTTTCAATTCATCAATGGGCCTTTTAATAGCTACGCCCTGGAATAAAGTCCTCGGATGGTTTTAATTTTAATTGCAAGAGATAGTCCGGACGGTTTTAAAAAAAAAAAGCCTGTTTCCCGGGATCAGGTAAGCCCTGTTTGAGCTGGTCTTGATACAGGCGGGAAACTCCCTAAAAGGACGGACGAAATAAATAAAAAGTCGTCACGCAGTGACTTCGTGAACTAAACAGATTTCCCGCGTGCTGCTGAACCAATGATGATCTAATCTCACCACACATTCTCCATTTCTAAATACAAATCCGGTGAGTAGTAGAAGGGGTTTACTGAAAACTGAAAGTAAAATAGTGTTGTACTATTTCACACGCTTAATATTTCAGTTAAGGAAAAATGAATAGAAAAACAAATTGTAGTGCATCAATAATTTTACAAAATTGGTTCAATTACATTTTTTGGTCTGACTCAGAATAACGAAGATATTTTACACAACCAACCCCGCCCCCACCCTCTAAAGCCCTTCCCCTATTTCTGGTATTATTTGAGCCATTAATGAATATGGTATTTTTATTGAATGAAAATGTTAAACATAGAGAATGGTAAATATTGCATTTCAATTTTCGAGTCATGAACTAACAATCTTAATTGATGACGTCTCTACACTCGTACTATGTATCTCACATAATAAAGGTATCTTGAAAAGAAAAAAAAAAGTTGTTATTTAAGCTGAAAATAAAGACTAAAAGTGGAGGTTCAGGGGATAATAAAAAATGCAAATATCTGGGAAGGTTAATATTCAAGGTAAAGAAATATATAACAACATTTAAGAGACATTACATTTCCAATATGATTGGTAAACATTAATTTTGAATATCCTCTTATTAGAATTAAACCTCTGAAATCTTCCTTCTTTTTTTGTTTAGAGAATATAGGAAAAAAATGTATTTTGGACATATTTAGAGTAAGCTAATCCATCTAAAATAAGCATAATAATGTGACAATAATTTAAAATCTATATATTTCTCCAACAAATGTTTGGACTTTTTACTTTTTTTGGGGACGGCTACGGTAGCTGTTGGCTTTAATCTCACATGGTAAACCTAGAGTAGCCTGTTCGATTCACGCCTGGGCAAAAGGAATTAAATAAAATAAAAAACTCAATAAATAAAATTCTTAGTCCCACCCAGGCTAGAAAACTGTAGTAACCTGTAGATAACCCGTGGACGTTAATAAGAGGACGTTAATAAATATTAATACAACTAAAGCTTAAAAAAATAACTGTTTTATAGAATTTTTGAAATTTCAGATATGCGGGTTTTATTCTAAGCCTCCGAAATATGTACAACTCACATTAGTAAAAATATATAGTATCAGGAGCTCGAATGGCGGAAAAAAGTCGTAAAGGGATAAACTATTCAGTTATCATTCGTGATGTAATAATTAAGTTGATGTCTTTTACACATTCTGTTCTCCATTTTTCGGTTGGTAAGAATTCTCGTAAAATCGGTTTGAATTTTGAGTTGGACTTTACATGTCTAGTGGAAGAAAAGCTTGAAGAGAAAGTGTAGGAACGTAATTTTACTGGTGGCTAAAAACCGTCAGTAATAAAACATTCCGTATAGACCAATAATTGTAGGGTTTCATCAACAAAATTGACAATGTGTATAATTTTTAGCGTTCTGACACACGTTAGTGAACTTATTTACAATTAAGCATTTCGGCCTTTATTTCAATTCACACTCTGTGTGTGTGTGTGTGTGTGTGTGTGTGTGTGTGTGTGTGTGTGTGTGTGTGTGTGTGTGTGTGTGTGTGTGTGTGTGTGTGTGTGTGTGTGTGTGTGTGTGTAATATGTATGAAAAATTGGACGATGACCTCAACCCCGAAAGCTGATTCCTTTTAGGGATGCTAAAATGTCCCGTCTTATTACCAGTATATTGCCGACCTGGCTAGTACGTTTTAGCAGATTTCCCTAAGGGAAATCAGCTATTGAGGTCGTACTCATTACGCGATTTTCTACATTTTTCTTCAAATGTCCATCGATCCTAGCTAGTAGATGACGAAAAATAGGTCCGTTCAAAATTTTATATATATATATATAAAATTGTAACCTCTGTCTGTACATTGATTTTTTTCTCGAAATTTCACGATAACTTTTCGTTTCACATGTCATAGACACCATAACTGCATTTTGTTTCTTTGGTGTGTGTTTGTTTGTTTATTTGATTGTTTGTTACCTTTTCACGCATAAACAGCTGTACCGAATTTTATGTAACTTGGTATGTATATTACTACCAATCCAACTTAGACTTTAGGCTATATTAATAGTCTCTGAGACGAACAGGAGTGGGGGTTATAAGGGAGGCCTGAAATTAAAAATAGCGATATTTCGTTTCCTATTGGTTTTTGGGCAAATATGCACATAAAAAAAGTTGTTTATTTTGTTATTTAGAGTAACTTTTGTTATAAACACTTTCGACGTATTCCGAAGTTAAATGAGTTATAGGCTAATGACTATAGCGGGAGCCAACAATTTTGTTGGGCACTAACGATTGAACCGAAATTAACAGAACTCGGTATGTGAATTAGCATTAATTCTTCCATGATTATAAGCTATATTAAAATTTTTACGTCCGAACGGGAGTGGGAGTTATGAGGGAGGCCTGAAATTAAAAATAGTGATATTTCGTTTCCTATTGGTTTTTGGGAAAATATGCACATAAAAAAAGTTGTTTATTTTGTTATTTAGAGTAACTTTTGTTATAAACACTTTCGACGTATTCCGAAGTTAAATGAGTTATAGGCTAATGACTATAGCGGGAGCCAACAATTTTGTTGGGCACTAACGATTGAACCGAAATTAACAGAACTCGGTATGTGAATTAGCATTAATTCTTCCATGATTATAAGCTATATTAAAATTTTTACGTCCGAACGGGAGTGGGGGTTATGAGGGAGGCCTGAAATGAAAAATTGTGATATTTCGTTTCCTATTAGATTCTCGGCAAACATGCACATAAAAGTTGTTTTTTTTTTTTTATTATTTAGTGTAACTTTTGTTGCATTCACTAGGTTCGTAAAATGAAGTAAACACGGGATATACGCTAAAACTATAGCGGGAGTCATTAATTTTATTAGTGCTTATTTAAGTGTTTTTAATGGATGAATGTTATGACAAATGATTTTATGTTTTAGTCACATATGATAACTCTATATATGATTCGGATTAGTGAGGTTATATATGTTCGTCGTCCCCTTCTCATTTATTTATTTCTCCTAGAAAATAACATTGCTATTTATTTCCAATAGAAATGTAAACTATAAGAGCATTTCCTTTATTTAATTTGTATAATGTATTATTTAAACAAAGTCATGCTGAATTGGCACAAAGAGTGATATCGGAAGTTATGGGGATCAAACTCTTTGGTTCTGCTAATATATTATCTTATTTCCGATATCTTGATGTTATTGAAACAAATATGTACCATCATAACAATTAGATAATGGTAATGTTATTATGAAAAAAGACAATATCCATTTAAATTTTGATATGATTTAGAGTATTACTTATTTTGCAAGGAAGGCTACGTTCTCTTCCCCTCACCTATATTTTTGAATATAAATGAAATTATTTTTAGGGTAATACTATTATTTAATTCCATCAGGTAGAGAAATTATTCAAATAATACTTTGAATCAATATTTTAAGGAAAACTATGGAGATGCTAGAGCGGAAGAAGGCCGGAGCCTAAACAGTTAATTGAGTTAACTTATTTCCTGTGAAATGATTTCCACTGCGCTCTACTATTACGAATATAATCTAATGCTTAAACTATATGTGCTCGGATTGGTTTTTGACAGGAAATAAGTTTCATAATAGAGGATATTTAATTGTAATAAATGCTATCCACGATTATGGTTTGAAGTATTCAGAAAGGTGAGTTAAAAAGTGGAGAGGGATAGATCAGGAACACATTTTTATTTATTCTTCAAAATTAAAATTTCTCATCTATACGTCGCCCGCCTGACCCTCACGGGAAACAATGATTAGGGACTTATTTTCATTTATTCTTGAAATAATTTTTTTTTTTCTGTAAGTCGCCTGCCTGACCCTCACGGGAAAACAATGCGCCCAGACGGGAAGTGTAGTAAACATTGAAGCCTTGCTAAAAAAAAAATACTATCATCATTCAGCCTCAATGGATTTCCCGAGCGAAACCGGGTACCTTAGCTAGTATATATATATATATATATATATATATATATATATATATATATATATATATATATATATATATTTGTCTGATACTGCTCTAGCGGTCGCAATTTTTCATTTATCATTACCAAACTTGATAAATAATCGTCTTACGTAGAAAGAGAGATAAAGTTAGTTTACGGCTGAAATCGGACAAGGGGCAGGACTTTTAAGTTTTGAGATAAACGAACGTGGGAAATCTCCTTAGTTAACGCTGCCCCTGCGCGACGGTGTTTTTATAACTCCTGGTATCCAGTTATTTTACTGAGCATAGTCGTTTATTACCTGTGATTACTTATTAATCATTCCGCTTTATCTTAAGCGAACTGCATTGTGCGTGGGCCGAAAGGTCATTGTTAAAGGCCAAACAATTAGTCTTATTTTATACATGAATACTGAAGCATTGGTGAATACAAATTCTTGGCACTCAGAAACCAGTGGAATAGTTTTCTTTATTAATTCAAAAATAACATCCATTACAGCTGGAAATAACGGAATGAAATAATTCATAAATCGTGACCCCTTGAAATGAACGTCTTCATTTTATTTGAGGGCGAAGTAAACTGTAGAGGACAGCTCATTTTCAAATCTTCTTTACGTACGAGTTTTTAAAATGGGAGATGTGGCTCCGATTTATTAGCAGATTTCTCTTAAGGGAAATCAGCTATTGAGGTCGTACTCATGACGCGAGTTTTGAAAAATTTTCTCAAATGTCCATCGATCCTACCCAGGAGATGACGAAAATGAGGTCCGTTCAAAATTATATATATATATATATATATATATATATATATATATATATATATATATATATATATATCTATATATTTGTCTGTTAACGCTCTAACGGTCGCAATTTTTGTTTGATCGTTACCAAACTTCATATTTAAGCGTTTTACGTAAAAAGATAGATCAAGTTCGTTAATGGCTGAAATCGGACCAGTGGGAGGGGGGGGGCTTAGAGGGGGGAATTTCGGAAAATTCAAAATATCTCCGTTATTATGCGTCGGATCGAAAAATTGCATAGATTCAATCTTATTGTAAATTAAATTTACTATAAATACTGTTATATCCATTTATTCTGTAACTTGAATATTAACCGAGATATTTGCATTTGTATTGTGTGTGTGGTCGACGGAACCCCGCCATGTTCCGGACTCTCCGCCGAGAGCTCTGGTGGCCGTTTCCAGAACTATTCGTCCCTCGTGAATAGGTTTAGAGATCCCTTCCTACTACAGCTGTTATTAGGCGGATTTCTCTATTGTAAAGCTTCACGTGGGAAATCTGCTTAGTTTACGCAGCCCCTGCGTGACGGACTTTTTTTTTTTGTCTTATATACCTCTTTGACTAATCTCTGTCACAATTACCTTATTCAGCAGAATTAAAAATCTACAATGACACATTTAAAACCTAGGTCAGGGCTATATATTGGGTGCCTTTTATGCGATTTACTTATTTAAATAAAGGCTGTGTAAAAAATGCAGGTTCTTATGAACTATTTAGGTTGTACTCTTGACGCGAAAAAATTTCCTGAAATGTCCATCTATCGTACTTAAGATTTTATCATGGAGATGACGACAAGGTCCGTACAAATATATATATATATATATATATATATAAACTTGTTGGCTACTGCTCTAGCTGTATCTATGTTTGCGGATCGTCATCAAACTCGATGTGTAAGGGTTACACGTAAAACAAAACACCAACTTCCTTATTCATTAAAATCGGGAGAGGAACATCGAAAATTCCAAATACCTCTGTTATTATGGGCCGTGTCGAACCCATATATGGGCCATATACCAAATGTTGTTTTCAAACAAATCTTTGAGATACATGCAAATATGTTGCCTCATCAATCACGATTTTACATTCTTGACTCGACAATGTTTCTTTTATCTATTTCTCACTTGATATTTAACCGTTTCATTCAACACTAAAGATAATATTCAAGACATGAAATCAGAAAGGAAATAACAGGCAGAGGTGAAAATTCTCGTTATCTTAAGTGGGATTGAAAAATGATAGATTCAATCATGTTAAATATTTAATTCCTACAATTATTGTACGGTAAAATTTATCTCTATCTCAAATATTAAAAGAATAATATGAATTTTCATGATTCCTGCCTTCAGTAAACCTGTCTGATTTTTATTTTAAATAACTGAGTCAATAGAAGTTTCATTTCCAACGAACATTTCACTTCCTGTTTACATTGGCCTCTTGCTATGGGAAATATAGGGAAAAGATGGTGAGATTAAATGAAAAGTGTGTCATTCAGGCGGAAATGGAAAATCTGCTAGTTCCTGTAGCCCTACGTGACATATTTTATTTTAACTGGTTTTATTATGTTAACAAGAAAAATAAAATCTTTGACGAGTGGGAAGGGTGTTTTCAATTCCTCACAACACTGTCGGATCAAGCACCAATGTACTACCAAAATTCTTTATCTCATGTTAATAACACCTATTATTAATATGAACATTTGTAATATCAGGATCGGGCTGATAACAATTAGAATAATAAGAATACAGATGATTTAAAAAAAAACTCCGAATCTATTGGATTATTTCTATGGAATACACTCGAAAGATTTGGTTTCTATCTTCACATCTCAGGTTAAATGTAGCGTAAGTGTAGGCCCGTCTTCATGACTAGTTATTTTATTGTTGCTGACATTAGTGGCAGTAACTATATTTCAATGTATATCAATTTTATTGACATGAAACATTTGGAGAACAACTTAGCAGAAACTAAATTATTCTAACTCGGAGAAAATTGTAGATATTATTTCCATGCAGTTATACTCTGAGTGAAATAGTATGGAGCAGGCAAAGTTGTAACTAAATTGCTCCAAAGCTTATGAAAAACTGGCACAACCTGTTCAACTGAATTTATTTCAATCATGCACAACCATTCAGATGTTTTTATGTTTGTGCATGTACTAGTTTTGAAAGGTAAATAATGTCACACTATTTTGAACACCCATTATTTAATGGTGTATTACCTGTGCCATTTTTCAAAGAACTTCCTTTTTATTCCAAACTCATTAAATATATATACTAAACTCATAACCCTCCAAAATGCTCATTGTAAAATTGTGAGATCAGCTTTTCTCCACTCAATGAGCCCAAAGCTACGTGACCTGTCTCTCTAGATTTAAGAGAGACAACATCCCGGGTGAAACAAATGACGCCCCAGTAGCCTTGGAGTAGTTATGGATGCAAAAATAAAAATTACACAGCATATAACTATTACAATAAGAAAAGCCCGTCACGTAGGGGGAATGGACTCAGCTGTTCTCCTACCAATTCCTTACAATGCAACAGGGAATGCACTCAGCTGTTCTCCTACCATTTCCTTACAATGCAACAGGGAATACACTCAGCTGTTCTCCTACCAATTCCTTACAATGCAACAGGGAATGCACTCAGCTGTTCTCCTACCAATTCCTTACAATGCAACAGGGAATACACTCAGCTGTTCTCCTACCAATTCCTTACAATGCAACAGGGAATACACTCAGCTGTTCTCCTACCAATTCCTTACAATGCAACAGGGAATGCACTCAGCTGTTCTCCTACCAATTCCTTACAATGCAACAGGGAATGCATTCAGCTGTTCTCCTACCAATTCCTTACAATGCAACAGGGAATACACTCAGCTGTTCTCCTACCAATTCCTTACAATGCAACAGGGAATACACTCAGCTGTTCTCCTACCAATTCCTTACAATGCAACAGGGAATGCACTCAGCTGTTCTCCTACCAATTCCTTACAATGCAACAGGGAATACACTCAGCTGTTCTCCTTCCAATTCCTTACAATGCAACAGGGAATACAGTCAGCTGTTCTCCTACCAATTCCTTACAATGCAACAGGGAATACAGTCAGCTGTTCTCCTACCAATTCCTAACAATGAATCAAGAAACGCACCCATTCTCTGTTGCATTGTTAGGAATTGGTAAAAGAACAGCTTTGTTCATTCCCCGTGGCATTGTGGCGACTTTATAGCCAAAAATAGCTACTTATTTTTACCTTTCAATGTAGAGTGGACACTGGGGATTAACGTATATCCTCATAAAGAACAACTAAATCAAATTTGGTACACTATCTACGGGTTTGAACTTGACACCTGTCGCATAATATTTGAGATCGTCATCTAATCAGCAACTTAAAGATCGATGTAAAAGGATGAAGGGATAAAACGTTTATTGTGGAGATTTTAAAACGTGTGTATTTTGTCCCTTTAGCTTCTTTGATAAAAGCTTGCTTTATTTAATTCCGCTACAGAGGAAATGAAGGGATGGAATAAAGAACAAGATTGCCTGTTTACGTCTTACATGAGGAGAAAATACGTCGGAGAGAAACGACTCGTGATGTTAATCCTCTTGTTTGGACTAAAGTAAATAAAACTTACAAAAATCCTCTTTCTCTCTTCCTAGGAATTGTCTCTGCTTTTGAATCCTCTTTAATTCTTGTCGCAAAGCTTTTTCCTTATTAATACTTTTGAAGAAGTCACCTCCCACTCTACTTTACAAGTTTTATTGTGTTGCTCATAAAAGAAAAAGGTATCAGATGTTACTTGACTAAATTCTCTTGGCAAGGCGCTTTTTTAAGGATAAAGAAAATACGTCTAAAGAAACTCAGTAAGCTGAGTATGTAGGCTTATATATCCTGTATGCTGTCTTTTATTTTTAAAACCAGAGGTGGGATAACAAACAACACTAAATTTGTTTATGTTACAATAAAAGAAATATAGTCGGAAACAGCGGGAACGTTAACTATGATAACGGATATACTGGGGGAAAATGACACCTAAAGCATTGTAAAAAAGCATAAAATCGTTGTCTCTGAGCTCCATGTCAAATATTTGTAGTTGTTTTTCTCTCCAATCCATGAAAATCATGTAACATCCTTTTTTCTTGCAAGAATTTTTAGAAAAAAATTGCGAGTTTATATCACTGATATTACTTATAGGAAATAGTACATTACATAATTTCGATAAAATGCTTTTAATTATCATAGTTGCATTAATTAAAGATAAATTTGAGAAGGTATTATTTCTTAATCATACTGCCTACTTTTTGGCTTGACTTCACTTGACTTTTCCTGTAATATAGATATTATTTCTTATGTATTAACGTCCACATTATACAAATAAGGCAAATCGGTGATTAAAAAGTATTAAAAGTTACTCTTTAACGTTTAAGACGCTAATTGGGGTAGGTTATTTAGAAGCTACCACACTTTTCTAACCAAGGTGGAACTAAGGGTTTTATTATTGAATTAAACAAATCCCTATTGCACAGAATGGAATGAAGCCCACTACTGTAGGTTTACCAAGTAAAATTTAAGACCGAGACCCTAATCGGCGCTTAGAAATAACTAATGATGTATGTTAAGTCAAATAATGTGGTAGTACCTCTGTCACACTAGTTCCATAGTTTATTTGCAACAGTATTGTAAATTAAAAAAATCAATCAACCCTAACCACCCCTGACATGGACCGCGATGTTTAAGTCTAAGGCAACTTGGAAGAAGTACACAAATTGGAAGCGAAGATACCAGCTAATTGCTACAAGTCCCTCTATAGAATCCATTATTTCAGTCATAGGAATAACATGATTTGGCAAGAATGTGTTAAAATGTTTCTCGTTAATAAAAAATAGTGATAAATAATGGAAAAAAGCATTAGCGACCTTTCACTGCTACAGGTATATAAAGGAATGATAGTTTCAGCTTATAACATCCAAGGAAACGGACTCAACAAGCTTGAACACAGCTTGAGCAGGACACATGAACACATTGAGGTAACAACAATATGCTAACACCTCAACCAACACTAGTGGCAGAATGGGAGGTTCAGCTACCCCCCGGTAGGGCTCTAAGGTCTACAAGTTGCAAAACTGGCTCAAAATTGAAATTATAGACGCCCAAAGTCGTTTAAATTCAAATCATATTACACGAAGCATGGAATTCATTTCATTCCCTCTGATTATGAAAAATTAAAAAAATATTTTAATTAGCAAAAATAATGAACACAATGAAACGTTTGTTTATTTATATACTTTTTCCCAAGACGTTATACCAAAACTTTGACAGAAGTGTATTAGAATCACTCTGCATAATAGAAATAGGCCAGCAAAAGTATTGATTTAATTCCAGATGTGCCTAATATAATTCTGGGCTTTAAAAAGACTGACCTGGTAGGACAACCTTTCCTTACTAAAGCAAGGAAACATTTCACCTCTGAGCTTTATAAATTTCTTGGAAATAACCCACGAAAGAAAGGTAAAGGATCTGAATAATAAGCCCTCTAAATAATTTAAAATTTGCAGATGAGGTTTTTCCCCCTTACAAGAACCAACAGAGGATTCACAATAAATCCTTAAAGAAAGTCAAGGCTATTATCACACGGCATGAAACCACAGAAAAAAATTACTCTCCGGATCGAAGATTTTTCTTCCAAGAAAAGAGGAAACACTATTGGTTTTTAAGAAAGTTTACGCCATCATTTTTACTGTGGGCTAAAGTTATGAAAACAAGCCCAACTAGTGGTAAACGAGATAATACAATAAAAAAAAATACTCTGGAGAGCTCAGATTTACGAATGAAATGGTCAAAGTCAAATGAACTAGCACCTGAGAAAATAAAACACACACAGACACGACTTCGTGTCGTCGAGAGAAACGAATTCCCACAGAGAAGTAGAGAACTTTACAGCGATACAACCGAATTCTAAGAATCCAGACACATGGACTCTGAAACAACAGCGATAATCTGGACCATACTTCTCTTGTCGCGTGTAGGGGAATGAAGGCGTGTAAGGAAAATCCGCCGAAGGGGTTACTAAATCAAAACATTCCGCGCCCGTTGCTTGGATTAATTTACACAGCACGTAACGAGGAATACATCATTTTTAGCAGATTTCCCTTAAGAGAAATCAGCTATTGAGGTCGTACTCTTGACGCGATTTTTGAAATTTTTCTTAATATGTCCATCGATCTCACCTAGGAGATGACGAAAATGAGGTACGTTCAAAATTGTGTACATATATTTCTTTGTAAACGCTCTAGCGGAAGCAATTTTTGTTTGATTATTATCAAACTCGACATTTAATAGTTTAATGTAAATAGAAAGATCAAGGTCGTTAATGGTTGAAATCGGACCAGAGAAATATCTCCGATATTATACGTCGGATGAAAAATTGAATGAAATCAATCTCATTGCAATTAAATTTTAATAAAAATATTGTTATATTCATTTATGCTGTATCTTGAATATTAACCGAAATATTTGCATTTTTCAGTTTTCAGCATTCAGCAAACCCCCACTTCAACACATGTTACATAAACAATACTCTGTTATATAATAAACCAAATTATTCGGAACTTGAATACCAAATATTGTTTTCAAGAGACCTTTATTATACGAGATACATGCAAATATATTCTGGTAACCCCCCCCCCGTCTTAAATTCTAGGACTACTAAAATTTGATTGATTGAGATAAAAATTATTCTCATTCGTTATTAATTACAGAACTATATATAGTAAATAGTTTTCAACAAAATTAATATGTTACATTCTGATATATTTAAGTAATTTTTCATTTTGGTGAAACGTCGGCAGACCTGTTTGTTTACATTTCAGACGCTTCCTGTTTGTATTTATTCACTTAATATTGACGATGGTTTTGTGTTACCAGTAGATTTATCTATTTTTAAACTTCAAGAGGGAAATCAGCTTAGTTTACGCAGCCCCTGCGTGACGGACTTTTTTTTCTACCTCATGAACAGTCTGAACTTTTCGATCAAGTGTGACTTTAGAATGCAACCTATTAACTCACATTTTGTTTATTGGCTATGTATTCTTTTATCAGAGATTGTGTACGAAGTACCCTCAGAGTGCTTATAACCAAATGAAAAAAGTATGTCCACCTCAGCTAAGTGAAATTTTAAATGAATGAGACTTTTAAAACCTCTTAATCTTTTTTTATCAAACCTCTATAAAAGTATAAGGATTTACTTGAATCCTGATCAAAAAACCGGTGGCGAACGATGTACAGAAAGTAGCTTGACTTATAGAAGAAAGTGTTAGCTAACATTGATGTGGCAGAACAGGAGTCTTGCTGGGAGAAAATATGCCTGAGCCAATAGTCGAAGGAGAGCTGGATATGCGACACACCATCATCACACGCTATAAGCCTGCTTTCTCCCATCGATCTCTAATTCTAAATTGTTCTCATTTTTCAAAATATCCATTAACAGAACTGCGGCACGCAAGCACTCTTTTGCACGAATATGAAGGCTAAATATCCTTCATGAAACTGATTCTTATCATTAACCCAAACTTCTTATCACAGCTAGAAATCTTTCTGAATTGAAGAAACACTAATATAATTTGACTGCAAGAGACTGCAAGAGACGAGATCATTTACAGATACCCCAAGACCTACATGACTTACTCACTGAAGGCAGCCCATACATACCCACTATACTACAGCATCTAAAAGACATCAACATATGAATATACAAAAATTAAGCTGATATAATTCATTTTCATTTAATATTTGCGTTTTAAATTAAATTTCATAATTTCCTTTTACATGTGCGCGAGCGAGTTGTCTGTGTGTGTATGAATATTCCCTCACTCGAATGTATATTAGGGAGGTACAGAGTTTTTTGTAAATAGTCACCTGTAGCAGCTTATATTTTATCTAAACCTTAATTATTTTAAATTTCTTTTATTCATTTTAAAAGCAATTATATTAGAATTATTGATTTATTTATTTAATATTTAAATATTTTATTAGTGATTTACCTATTATCCAATGTAACCAAATTGTTTCGATTTTCAGTTTTGTACCAAGCTTTGAACTTTACATTGTTACCCTGTTTATTTATTTAGTTCTATGGTGTGTTCCATTTTTGGTTTTTGATTTACATTCTAGGTTCTTGAGTTCCATTTCTGTTTTTGAGTTCCAGTGCCGTTTTTGTGTTTCATTCAGTTTTTGTTTTTAATTTCGCCTTTTGTGTTCTATTTATTTTTTGCTTTCCAGTTTTTGTTTTGAGTAGCGTTTCTATTTCTTTCCCATTTCTGTTTTGATTTCAACTCTGTTTTTCGTGTTTTCTCTCTGTTTTGTGATCCTTTTATGTTTTGTGTTCCTTTTGTGTTTTGTTTTCTGTGTTCCTTTTCTGGTTCGTGTTCCTTTTACGTTTTGTGTTCATCTGTTTTGTTTTATTTTTGTGTTTTTTTTAATTTTGTTAATTCTTTTTTGTATTGTTTTGTTTTCATTTGAGTTTTGTTTTGATTTATAAATTATGAAGATTTGGTTTAGAGCAACATCGCCAAAGCTGCTAAGCTCCAATAAATAAATAAATAGAATTTGTCTATTTCAATTTAAATGGACCAAATACACTTTAGTGCTTCGTATTATTGGGTCACGGAAAATATTTCATGTAGAGAGATCAGTGAGATATATTTTTCTGGCTGTTCATTTAAGGAATTCACTAATTATATTTCTATTTCAGTTTGTTGTTCTGGTCTGCATATATTGTTTTTTATCGCTCGTAATTCGTGTATTACTTTAGTCGTTTATAAATAAAGAGGTCATGTCAGAAGTTTGACTGCTCCTTGTTTCGTCGTTGTACAATAATAAATTCCCAGCTTAGTAAGTATCTTTTGGTTCTAGTTTATTATCCTTTAAATCCATTTTCCGTAGTTTATCTTCAGTAAACCCTTTATCCTAGAGAAGTTAACATGATTTTGGGATTGGAGGAATTTGTCACAAGGTTACAAAGTAATCTAGTTGAACTGATCAGCTTTACAGAACTGTCTATAGAGTTAACCTCAGTACAAAGCAAGATGGATGCCATCATTTCCCTAGCCCGTTTCGCGGAAATAAATATTCCAAGTTAAGTGGAACTAGAACTAGTTTAGAACCAGCTCAAATCCTCATGACGGCGTAGAGAAGCACAAGGATGACATTTGAACTTCAATGTGTTTCAAGTTTGGTGGCCGGGGCTCAGGTTAGCCATGTATGTTAAGGCATTGGTTCAGATTTTACATGTTACACGGACAGCGGCCAATTCGATTCCCACCAGGGCAATAGAAATTTACTTAGTGACGAACTCATTAAATAAAAGTCCGTCACGCAGAGGCTGCGTAAACTAAGCAGATTTCCCCTGTGAAGTTTAGCAATAGAGAAATCTGCATACTGGTAACTCTTAACACCACCATGAGTAATGAGTATGAAACGGTAATGAGAAATCTTTCAGTTAATTTTAATAAATTCCCAACTGAAACGGCTTCCGAATTGTAAGAACAATTTATATTTTAATAACTCAAATTTTAGTAGTCCAAGAACTAAAGAAGGGGAGAGGGATGAACAGAACGTATTTGCACAAATCTCACAAAATAACTAAGGTAAGGTAAGGTTAGAAACGACAGGTAACGTTAGAAGAACTTCCACCAGAGCCGAACAGCTACGGAAACGGCCGAACTAATCCGAACAATACCCGCCTACATGTCCCACAGACTTCATAAAAATGCCAATATCTCGGCTAATATTCAAGATAGAGAATAAATGTATATAACAATATTTATAGCAAATTTAATTTGCAATAAGATTAGTTCTAAACAATGTTTCGATCCGATGCATAATAACGGAGATATTTTGAATTTTCTAAAATCCCCCCTCTAAACCTCCGCCCTCCCACTGGTCCGATTTCAGCCATTAAGGAACTTGATCTGTCTTTTTACATAAAACGATTAAATTTCGTAACTATCAAACAAAAATTGCGACCGCTAGAGCGTTAAAAGACATATATATATATATATATATATATATATATATATATATATGTATATATATATATATATATATATATATAATTTTGAACGGACCTCATTTTCGTCATATCCTGGGTAGGATCGATGGACATGGGAAGAAATTTTTGGAAAATCGCGTCATGAGTACGACCTCAATAGCTGATTTCCCTTAAGGAAAATCTGCTAATAAAATGTGTGTTCCACCCAGGCTAGAATAGGGTGGTAACCTCTAGATGGCCCGTCTCAATTATCTGCAGTACCCCAAAGTGGGAACAACAACAAATTTATTCAATGTTTTGAATTATATCTTAGCGTATGTTTTAGAACATTATTAAATACAGGCTTTATTATTAAGTGGTCGAGCTTTTATGGACCGTCTTATCCG